>BHFT01029216.1:0-25920 GCA_004320025.1 Laticauda laticaudata | reverse complement strand
AGATGATAACTCTGCCAATATTCAATGATTTTAAGTTTAGTTTGTCATTGCACCAATCTTGTACAATGAAATCAAAAACACAATCTAGTGATAAATTCATGACCATTTTCATGAAACATTGAAAATAAACCACACATCCTTACACATTTCGAAGGAAATCCTGACACACACTCAACCGGAAGCCTACACACCAGCAGTCACATATAAACTCTGTCCCCTAGGATAGAAGCTTTTTCAGCCTTTTGGTGCCTTGTTTTTATTTTCCTGTAGCCAGTCTGCCAGCTAGTAATAGATTCAAAAAGAAGGTCCAGGATGAGGCATCATGGATCTTTGAGACGTTCTGAACTTTTCATGTAAGGAGTGGGAGTTATAAAGCTTCTTCTGGGAAGAGATCATCAATGACTTTCTGGCAATTTATCCACACCTCTGAGTGCATTCTCTTAGTCTGCATGCCACAAAGACCATTACAGGGGTGCAATATGTTGAAAATGCTCTCTTATGGTGGCAGCAGTAAAGAAGATCACCAGCAGTTTATTCATTCAGTTTGTTGGTTTTCTGAGAGAGTCTTTCAGGGAGGTGTAATCTTCTTCCTCGGCCCTTTTGAGGCACTGTGCAATGTGGGCGAGACCACCCAAGAAGTCAGAGTCCTCTATTGCGTTAAGCGACCCAAGAAACTGTAAAACTGGCCCTTTGCTCCACTTGGTCTGCCATGTGATAAGCAGGGATGCATGTCACTGATCTGTTCCTTCTGTAGTCCAACTAATAATCTCTTGGTCTTATTGGTGTTGTAAGTGGATCCAAGTCTAACTGTCTCCCACACCACAAAAGCAACCGGCCACCTCATCGCCCGATTTGCAGACTCTACACACCCTCCCCAAGAGATAAGTTCCACCACTGTAATGTATACTTATCTGCATAATTATGAGCATCATCAGTATTAACTAGCGTGAGTGGGAATGCAGCACTCATGCGACGAAAAGAGATAGAGTAAGGGACTCAACAAGCAAACCCTTTATGATGTACTTGTAGATAGGCGAGAGGTCAGATTACCTAATGTGATCCTTTCTGTGAGCGGCCAAGGACAGGAAAATCCATAAACACAAAGACAATTGATATTGAAGCCCAAGGTCCGAATTCTGAGACGTAAGTCTCATGTGGAAGAATTGTGCTAAACAAAGCAGACTGACACACTCCACACAAAAGCGCCATCACATAGCACATCTCACCTTACTATTCTAGACTGAAGGCATCAGAAGCAAGGTCAGTAGTCACGAGAGTGGATGGCTTGATGAAGCGTCACTCTGTAGATTCTATATCTCTATCTGTAAGCAAACTGATGTTTTATCAAATGTATTGTCAATAGGACCAGAAATGACTCGCTCCGGCGACCATGTTCTCAATACGCTCCTTTTGCATGATGTGTGAGAGAGTAGAAGTGACCATTGGGTTCGTAACTGTTGAGAGTCTACTGATAGTACTTCTTTCGGCATACAGAACAATGATGGAAAGCTTTCAAACAAGATGGAATAGTGGACCATCGGACAGCACATCGGGAGATGCATTAAACACGATCATGCGGAAAGACTCCAGCCTAACTAAGTCAGCACCAGTCTTTAAGCACTCGCCAGAGGATTTTTTAGCAGATGATAACCGCTATCAGACCAGCAGCCTTTCTAATGTCCACAGCCTTCAGAATGCTCCTACCTCCTGTTCCTCCCAGCAATGACGGTGGGGCTATCAATTGGCTGGTAGTTGTATTTTATCTGTCTCTGAATGTCTCCACTTCAAAAGTGGAGCAAGAATCTATGAATTCAGTTCCTCTGCCAATGAAGCATCCCTCTCAGCAGGATGACATTGGTCAGTTGATGTTTTATAATTTGTTGAATCCCTCGTCACATCTGCCTCATGTTATTGGTATAAAAATTATCCTCAATCTTCCTCTTATAATCAGTCTTGGCTTTCGGAATACCTTTCTTCAGATTAGCTCTGGCAACACTTTATCTTGCCCCACACCGAACCGACCTAAAGGCCTTGGTCCGTCACGCAAGAGGCGCTGGATTTCCTTGGTCATCCAGGATTTCTTATTGGGATAGATCCTAATACATTTATCCACAGTGATAGCATCTGTACAGTGTTTGATATAGCACAGAACAGTTGCAGTGTGCTCCTCTAGGTCAGGGTGGTAAAAGATGGGACATAGACTGCAGTAATCCAACCACGTTGAATTCCCGTGGAAGATATATGGGTGTACATTTAAGAGTCATATACTCCAGTTCCATGGAACAGTGGCTGTCTACAGTCTTTGTGTTGATGCACCAGCTTTAGTTCACATAAAGGCTTAAATCTCCTCCTTTGATTTTGCCAGAATCTCTACTCCTGTCCTGCCAGTGAGTTATGTAGCCTCCAGCTCAACAGCTGCATCTGGAATGAAGCCAGTTTCTGTATTAGCAAAACACAGTTCTTGATGAATTTAGTTCTTTGCAATCTTGTAGCCTTAATTCATCCATTTTATTAGTCAGAGATCTTGCATTGGTAAGAAATATACTTGGAATTGAAGGCTTGTGTGGAAACTTATTCAGCCTAAAGAAAACCCAGCATGGCATCTTCTCTTCCTCTTTCTATACTTCTTCCTTCCTACAGGGACAGTGATCCATGGCTTCCCCAGGGGCCTAGCTGCCTCCTTCGGTATGTTATGAGAATGTATAAAATCATCCGTAATAGCCTTTTCACATTTCAGTCCAACTTGTAACAAGGTTTGCCGACTACAGATGCTCCTTGCCTCACAGGATTCAATCAAGGAAAGGATCCAAAACACACATAGAATCATACACACCATACACTGAAAGAAGGAGTGGTTAGTCGCAGCATCCACGTGCGCAGCCATTTTGAAAACGAAATTCAACTAGACTTGTTGTAGAAGCTGATTTTTATAGGCAATGGACAGAAAAGATACTGAGCTTACAGAAGTAGTTTAATGGCCTGTAATTTTAATGGAGTTGCAACTAGTTCAGCAAACAAGAAAGGAACTTATGTTTGTAGGCAAACTTCAGGTTATAACATCAGTTGGGACAAAGATTTCTGACACTAAGCAACACAATTATCATTTTTTTATCATTATGAGCCATGGTGGAGCAGTGGTTAGAATGCAGTAGTGCAGGCTACTTCTGCTAATTGCTAGCTGCCTGAAATGTGGCAGATCGAATCTCACCTGGCTCAAGGTTGACTCAGCCTTCTATCTTTCTGAGGTGGGTAAAATGAAGACCTAGGTTGTCGGGTGCAACATGCTGACTCTGTAAATTGCTTAGAGAAGGCTGTAAAAGCACTGTGAAGCAGTATAAAAGTGCTATTATCATTACTTAGCAATGGCAACCCTGACAGCCCCAGTTCCTGTTGAATTCCAAAGCACATAAGTTACATGGGAAGAGAAGGAAGTCTAAAGCAATAAGTACAGGGCTGCCATGCAAGCGAGTTTGGGTGTTATTGTTGCAAGCATGTATGTTATTGAGATCCTGGCCTAACAATAACATGGTTCTGGCCGAATGACAGAAACTGATATTACTGCAAATCTCATCACTATGCAATGCAATCATTGCATATCATATCTCACTTAATGACCACTTCATTTAGGAATGGAAATTCCAGTCCCAAGTAGGGTTAAGTGAAGGTCCCTTATATGACTTTTAAGAGAAAATAAGTTCTATAACCCTATATAAAACATTTTTAATTTGAAAGCAGGAAAGAACTTCAACATTTTTCTCAAAGTTACATCATACATGATCAAGAGGATACAATTTAATTTGGATATGGTTTTATATTACCATCATCAAATTAGTCTTTGCATTCTTTTCCACAACTGCAGAATTTGATGGGTGATTGAGTTCACAATTGCCAGCATCTGTTTTTGAGTCCTACTGTAACACATTTAAGCTACCTGCATTTGAAATTGAACTTCAAATTCTCAAGAACCAACAAATTATCAACTACATTTAAGATTCTGAAAAATGGCAATGTTCTGATATTGTACAAATTGCCAAACACTCAAATGATAATAGTAAATCTATGAATTGGGGAAACCCACAAATTACTTCTAAAATCATATATATTCCTCGAGATATGACAGGGCATCTAGCAACCATTCAAAATTACAACCTTTCCCCAAAAGCTACATGCCCCCATTTCAAAATTACATCTGTAGTGGCCTCTAGAGTTATTTATCCTTATGTTCGTTTGCAGAGATGCTAAACGCACCCACCCACCTATTTCTTCCCCACCTTGATCCGAAAAGCACTAAGCTTGTTTTGCTATCTCTCCAGGTTCCACCCACTCCTCTCCACCCCCAATCACCATTCATTCTCTTTCCTTTTGAAGGACTCAGAAAGATTAGGTAGTTAAGGACAGTTTTCTCTGCTGCTGGAACATATGGAACAATCTAGAAAAAAGATCCTGCCAATTTCCCTTTTATTGCCAGTCTTAGGTTCCAGTGTTAGTTCCAATAACTTTTCACTAGCAGAGTTAATGCTGGGGAACTAAATCTAATGGTGAAAGGAAAACTGTCAGGATTTTTTCTCTTCAATTGTGCTACGTTGCCCAACAACAAAATGACCAATTCACGTTATCTACCTTGACCTGAGCTTTGAGCATCTTCAAGAAGTAAAGTATGTGATTGTTACGGTGTGAGTATGAAGGAATCCTAAAAGGCTCTAGTGCTCCCAGAAGTAAGAAGCAGAGCACAGGATATCTCAGGGAGTAAGGAGAGACCTTTGGAGGCCCATTGCAATAGGTTTGTTCTGGATTAGGCCTCTCAGTCTGCCCTAAGACAACCCATGCTCCACTTGGTGACAATTTGTGTATTCATTCAATAAATGCATTGGAGACATACTGTAATCTCTTCTGAATGAATCCAGGTCAGTTATATTATATATAGCACTATAAAAAGACACTTTTTTATTCTGTATTTAGAAAATATTAGTGAAATGTGGATAATGGAATATGGATAATTAAATGTTATATTATGTTAATTCCATTAATTTTATGTCTATCCATCACAGGATAAAGGCCTCTTCCAGATGTTTCCAACCAATATGGTCCTGAAGTTTCTTTTGCCAATTGGGCCTGCAATATTTGCTGATGTCATCGATCCACTCTGTTTTGGGTATCTTTCATGGACACTTTTGATCAAGTAGGATCAAAAGACAGGGCTGCAATTTCCGAGATACGACGAGTGGAAGTGATTGCTACCAAGAAAACTACTTTGTACGTGAGAAATTGGAGACTTGACGCGTATCTGGGGGAAGAAATTCCGAAGGGCCAGGTGTACTGTGCGAAGTTCCAGCCAGTTTATACTGCATGACTGTTCTATGGTCGGACGCATCGGCCTTGGGTTGTGAGTGATTGGACGTGAGCTCCCCATCCGAACAGACTGGCATCTGTGGTGATGGTGAGCCTTTGTGGTTCCTTGAAGAGACAGCCTCTGTTGATAACCAGTTTGGACCACCAGAGGAGAGATTTGAGAACCTTGGGCAGGACCCTGACTTTGTGTTTGGAGTTGCTTTGGCCGGATCACTGGTACGGTAGCAGGAACCACTGGAGGGATTCTAGTGTGAAGGCAGGCCAAGGAATAATAGAAATACATGAAAATCATTTGCCCAACAATTTGGATAAGTCCATTAGGGACACTCTCTTAAGCGTCCTGATTTCCTTAACCAATTTTTGAATGCTACTTAGTCTATCTGGTGACAGATAAACTTTGCCTTCCACTGTATCTATGACTGCCCTAAATGAATTAACTGCATCGAAAGTATTAACTGACTCTTCTTCCAATTTATTGAGAAACCATGTTCTTGTAGGGATAACAATGTGTTCTGAGTGTCTATGACTGCCTGATGGGCAGAAGGAGATAAAATCAGAATATTGTCAAGATAACACTGGAGGCGTACCAGGATATTCCTGAGATGGGCAGCTAGCGCGGCGAGGACCTTGGTGAAGGTCCTGGGGGCAGAGGCTAATCCGAATGGAAGGGCCACATATTCAAAGTGGTGGTTATTGTAGCAAAATCTCAGAAACCTATAATGGAAGGGCCGAATAGCAATGTGCAGGTATGCCTCCGACAAGTTTATTGACGTGAGCACGTCCCCTTTTCTGATGCCAAGTAAGATAAGATTGCAGGGTGTGCATTTTAAATTTGCGATATACTAAGAAACGGTTGAGACGTTTCAAATCTAGTATCGTTCTCCACCCCTGAATTTTTTGGCACAACGAAAAGATGTGAATAAAAACCTTGCCCTTGTTGGTTGGTCCCTACTGGTTGGATGGCTCGTATATCCAGTAGATGTTGGATAGCGGATCCATGAGATTACGCTTGACTGGTCCCTGGAAGGAGGGTATGACATGAAGGAATCTGGGGAGTAGATCTAAACTCCAGCGTGAGTTCAAATCTAACTGTATCTCTGACCCAGGCGTCAGAGGTAGAGGAGTCCCATTGGTCAGTGAATAACTTAAGATGTCCGCAATGGGAATTGGGTCCCGGGAGTTATCTTGGTTGCCGGAAGGGCCTGTTCCCTGTTCCCCGAAGGATCTTTTGGATTGACCACCCCTTCTACTTCTATCCACTGTGTCTGGTTGTTGTCCTGGGCCTAATCTGGTTGTTGTCCGGTCTAACTGCTGGGGGTCTCTGGTATCTGGAAGAGAAGGATCCCTGATAGAAAGATCGAGAGGATCCCCTCCGAAAGGACTGGGGGCTTCTGATATCTGACTTCCGAAAAAGGGAAGGGAGAATTTTCTTCTTATTGCGTGTTTCAATTAGTAGTGGATCCAGGGAAGGGCCAAACAATCTATCTCCCGCAATGGGGGATGAATGCCAGCTTGGATTTGTGTTTGAAGTCGGCTTGCCAAGTGTCTTAACCATAGCAAGCGACGCGCTGTGACATGCGAGGTAATGGCCCTTGCTGAAAATTTGACTGTGTGATAGGTTAGCATCAGCAGAGAATTCAGCAGTTGCCGTAAGTTTGGCAATGTCTTGGTGCGCCCTGATGTTTAGAAGAAGGAACATCTTGTTTCAAAAGACGAAGCCATCTAAGAGACGATTGCGTGAAGAAGGAGGCGGCCTGGCTGATCTGATCGCCCACGCATCAGACTGATGAGCTCTGCGTAGGGCTAGCTCGACCGTTTTTCCTCTGGCTTTAAGGCCTCCGGTGCCTCACTGGGAATAGAGGGGGACACTAAAGCCACTATAGGCTCGTCTACCTTGGGAGTCCCCAGTAACTTTGCAAAATCAGGGTCCAAGTTGAAGAATTTCCCATCATGTCCAGTTGGGGAGTATTATACTGCTGCAGAAGCCCTCTGCTTCTGCACCAGGTCTGAAAATATGGGTGGGACTGGAATTACGTCTGCTTCAACTCCGGTTGGTTGAAGATCATGTTCTCTGGTCCCTCCCCTGAAGGGTCAGGTGTGTCAGAAGGTTTTGGCTTGTTTAGGCCTGCAATGTTCTTTGCCTTAAACAAGAGAGATTTGAAACGCTGTGGCCAAATAAGCCTGTAAAAGCAGGCTGATCAGGAATAAGACCTTCATCTTCAGACATTTCCCCTTCTAAGGGTCTGCCTCTGACAGGGGCTCGCTATCATGAATTGATCCCACTTCAGACTTGGCCATTTGAAAGATTTGATCTACTTCCTCCTCCTCCGGCCCTTGGAGAGGGGACTCCCCTGTAAATGTACCTGGGACTGGTATTGTTCCGACCTGGTCAGTGACCTCAGAGGTTGGGGCTCTTGGTCAGTAGCTATAGGGTAAGGTCTGGACATTACCGCATGTTGAAGCCCCGCTGCAATCCCTTGGCGGATACCCATCTCTATCCAGGCTTTCATCCTTTCTGGAACCTCTCAATGAAGCTGTCACCCTGGCGAAGACCAGCAGCTGTCGGAGTGAATGTGGCTTCAGGGGCCCATCTGGTTGGTGTTCCAGACACTTGGGCCTGTTGTCCTTGTGGAGTTAAGCTGTGCCTGGATGAAAGGAAGAGATCTAGAGGAGGAGGAGGGTGTGAAGAAACTGAAGACTGGAAGAAGGGGCACCCTGAGATACAGCGTGGACCTCTCGAGAATGCCTATCTATTTGCTTTTGTAAGGCTTTATGGCGCCTTAAGGCGTCCCTTTCTGAGGCTTTAGAATTTCCACTGTGTTTTGATTTGGCTTTTGCTTCAAGCAAGGAGCTGAGAGGTGCTACCATCTGCCATTTTGATTAAAATTAGAATAACAGTATTGAATATAATCTGTGTACAAGGCGGTTGACACGCCCAGGGTCCGATTTGAGTCAAAAACGGTTGCCCTGATAAGTTCTTATTGCCCCCTTTATTTTATTTTACTGGTGCTCTATTATATATGTCGTATCTCAGTAATAATATTTTATTGAAAATTAAAATATTATACTGTTAAGTAGTTTGTTACCATGAATGATTATTATGATTGTAATAATTATTATATTATTGCTATGATTGCTTTGTAATTGCTCCTATGATAGTGATATATATATATTCCAATATTAATAGAACAATTAGCCAAATAACGAACGCCTAAGGCCCAGATTGATGATTGTAAGGGCCTTCAGCAGCTTCCCTGCACAGGTGGACACACTGGCCTAGGTGCTTGCTTGCTGTGCCACTGAGAATAAAGCTGTGAGGGTTAAGCCCACAATTTTTAAAAAAGCGAATTATCCTCAGTTGCAGGGAGCCAAAACGAGGGGTAAAACAGCTCTCAGAATCCTAAAGGGATTCTGTTTTGCCTTTTCGAACAGAAAATACCTTCAACACAGCTCAGGAAGACAAACAAGGCGCGCAGCACGAGGTTGGCACTCAAGATGGCCTCCACAGTAAAAGTTTTTTCGCTTGCTTCTCAGCAGCAGCTTCCCGCCTTGCAACCAAGGCCAGAGCTCAAACGAAAGCCTGAGCTGCTCAACAACAGAAATGGTGGAGAAAGGGAATTACATACTAATTAACCTCCCCACTGAAGAAATGGCATTTGGAGGGGGGGTAAGGTGATACGACTTTTAAAACGAATATCAAGCCGCTAGCAGAGCAAACAGAATAAAGACACAGCGGCAATCAAACTGGCAGAAGGTAAGAAAAGTTTGGCCGTGGGGAGGTGGAGCAGGAGCAGCTCCAAAAGCCTCCCACCACCCTTTTTGTTGTGGGGGGGGGCGCGAACAGTGCTTCCCTTAAACTGGACTCTTAGACTGATAAGGATTGAAGGCAAAGAAAAAACCAAAGGAAAACCGAATTGCAAATCAACCTGCTAAATATTCCTGTTTCAGTCAAGGAAGTTTTCAGTCAAGGAAGTATCCAAAGCACTGCCTGTCTTGCACGAGGCTGAGCAAAAACTGGGGAACGCTGAGGAGGAGGTAGTGGAGGAGTGTTCCACAAATCAAGCTCAGCCTGTGAATGAGGAGACTAAGCACCTCCCACAACTGGATGCTCTGAGCAGCTCATAGGAGAACATGTCTCTTTCCACTGCAGCTCTTGCATGTGTCTTTCTAACTATTTTGGGCCTTGTAAGAAGAGAACATCATCATCTGCAAATCGTAAGAGATTTAAATAGGTGCCACTGATTTTTATTCCCTCTTTTGCCCAGTCTAGTTTGCAAAATACTTCTTCAAGGCAGGCTAGAAAAAGGATATTATTGTATTGCCTTGTCGTACACCTCATTCTATATTGATTTTCACTTTAAGATCATTAAGGCAAATTGTCAGTATAGTTTTTTCATATATTGATTGTCGTAAGTGTCAAGTTTCCAATGATGAAATCCATTTAAAAAGAAAAGAGCAACTCCATCTTCCAAAACAATTTCTTTTATTTTGGAAAGCATCAATTGGCAAAGTCCATGACACAACCCAGAATTACCCCACAATATTAAAAGTTACATTCTCCAATAGAAGTAAATTCAAAGTTGCTTGATGTCATAAATCTCCACTTCAAGGAGCCTCAGCATGGTCAGCTCATGTTCTCACAGGAAGAATCACTTCGGCTAAACAACTCTATCTCCATTCCTCCCTCCTTAGGAATGTGGCAAGCCCGAAATCCTTCCCCCATAACCGTCAAAGAGAAAGTAAGAAAAAGAAGATATACTAAGCCTACCTAAAATGACTACACGACAATTTTGGGCTTGACAGTAAGTTTATGTAAGCAGTATCTATGCCTTAGTTGAGCAATGCATTAATTATTGCTTGCTAGAATACTGAGTCAAACACCTTTTGGTAGGCAATGAAAGCCAGGCACAGGGTATGATGTACTCATTGTACTTTTCAATGACTTGCTGAACAACCTGGATGTGATCCATTGTACCATAGCCACATCTAAACTGTGCCTGCTCCTGTGGCTGTGCATCATTTGCTGTTCTCAATATTCTTGCTATTACCTTGGTGAAACCTTGTAGATGATTGAAAGGCTTATTGGGCAATGTTTCTTTATATCGTCCTGGGTCTCTTTCTTGCGTATAAGAGTCACTTCAGCATTTTTCCATGCATTGGGTATTTTTTCTTCTCTGAGGTATCTTCAGTATAGTTTTGTTAGTACCTTATATAAACTGTGGCCACTAACTTTCAGTATTTCAACTGTAACACAAGTCATTTCCTGAAGCTTTGCCATTTTCCATTGATTTTATAGCAAGGTATTTCCTCTACTAGGATATCTGGCATTTCCTCTTTTGAGGTGTTGTTACTTTTAAGTGATCTTGATCTTTGTATAGCTCTGAATAGAATTTTCCAATTATTTCTAATATTTCGTGTCTAGTTCTACACACAGAGCCATTGTCACATTTTAATGCAAAAAAACGTTGTTGTTTTTTTGTATTTATAAGCTTGCATTTGTATTAATGCCTTTGTTTTATTCAATTGCCTTTTCACAAGCTTCCATGCTAAACTGATGTGTTTCTTCTTGGATACATTTTCTTATTGTCTTGCAAAGTTTAAGTACACCAGTTTATTACTGAATCTTCTGGTATCCTTCACTGTCAATCAGTTTTTCATTAAACCAATAATTTCAGAGATATTTTTGACTGCACATTTTTTAGAGGTTCAATAGATATAGCAGATTTAAGGAGGTTTTTGACTATTCATTTTGGTCCATAATGTTCATCTCTTCCAAATCCTCTAACAGCTTATCACTCTGTATTTTTGTTTTTTGTGATGTCTGTATCATTTTCATATGGTCTTTTTGAGGCTTTTTTTACTTTAGCTCATGCCATTCTATGATCAGTTCCAATGTTAAAACAAATGATGACATACAATTGTTGAATATATTTTCTCACTTGACATGATGTAGTCAATTTTGCTTGTACAGACTGACTTATATGGCAATGCAACAATCAAAGTTTCCATTACTGCTAAGATGTACCTATGGAGAATTTAAAAAACAAATGTGACATTGGCCCTGCCTCCCACCTGGACACTGGACCAGACAGTTGCCAGGGTGTGAGTGGATTATCCCAAGGCATGCTGAGAAACTGCGTTCAGATAAAGCCAACGCCTATTCTCCAGCATGCCATTGGGATAATCCACACATATGGGACATACCAAAGCCGGCAGTCCCTATGGGGGGGAAGAAGTCTGGTCCTGTGAACCCCCACCTGTATACACTCATTGTAACACTCTTCTGCCGAAGGCCGCCTCTACTGAGGCGTATGTGTCCAGTTTGTAGTGCCTTACGAAAGGAGACAGGGAGGACCATGTCGACGCCCTGCAGATGTCCTCAAGTGAGGCTTGTGTTGCCCAGACAACTATGGTAGCTACACTTCTAGTTGAATGGGCAGTTACTCATCTGGGTACAACAAGAGCCTGAGTCTTGTAGGCCTTGGCTATACAAGCCCTGATCCAACTGCCAATGGTTGAGGAAGAGACTTTGGTACCCATTGAATACGGCTGAAATGAGACAAACAGGGCTTCGGTTTTGCGATACGTTGATGTTCTTTTGACGTTGATGTTCTTTTGATGTATCTGCAAAGTACCTCCTTACAGTTTGTGCCATCTGTGTTGCATATCATGAGATGGAGTGGGGCAGAAGTCAAGTAGGACAATTTCCTGAACCCTATGGAAGCAGGAGTTTATCTTAGGGATGAAGGAGGTGTCAAGGTGCAGAAATACCCTATTTGTGTGGAAGGTGCAGACTGAGGTCTCTGACTGAAAGAACTGCCAATTCCAATATGTGCCTGGCCAAGGTAATGGCCACTAAGAAGGCAACTTTGATGTTAAGTAGCGCAGGCTTACAGATTGAAAAGGTTCAAACAGTGCCTGGGTAAGGGCTTGTAATACTGTAGACAGGTTCCAGGAAAGATACTTGTGAATCGTTGGTTTGAGATTGACAGCTTCTTTAATGAAGGTGCGGACCACTGGATGCCTGGCTAGGGAGTCCCACTTTCCATAATGCAACACCGTGGACAGGGAGGCTACCTGTCTGCACACTGTTTTAGGAGAGAAACCTTTGTCGAGTCCCTCTTGCAAAAAGTCTGCAGAATAGAAGCCGCAGTGGGATCCATGTTATTTTTGGCATACCAGTGATGGAATTCTTTCCAGGTAGCATCATACATTCTGTTCATGGAGGGCCTCTTAGAGGTTTGAATTGTCCTGATCACCTTTCTTGAAAAGTTATCCTTCCTCGGGTTTCTCCTCTCAAGTGCTAGGCGGTCAAGTGGAGCCACTGAGCCTCCAGGAGTTCCAAGAATGCCTGGCTGAGAGAGATCCTATCCTGAGGAATCCTGCAAGGACGGGTCACTGACAAGCTCACTAGGTCTGCGTACCATGACCATCTGGGCCAATGGGGAACTATGAGGAGGATTTCTGCCTGTTCTAGTAGCACTTTCCTTATTATCCCCGGGACAAGGGGAAGAGGAGGGAAGATGTAAAGGAGACCCTTGGGCCAGCAGCTGCGAAGGGCATTGACCCATTCTGCACCTGGAATCTGGAGAAGAATCAGGGAAGTTGGGTGTTTGTTGGAGTGGCAAAGAAGTCAAGTACCGGCCTCCTGAATTTCTGAGACATCTCCCGAAAGAGATCTGGGTGGAGACACCACTTGGAGTTTTCCACCCTGGTTCTGCTCAGTTAATCTGCCTGTGCATTTGATGTCCCCGATATGTGCTCTACCTTGATGGACAATAGGTGACCTTCTGCCCAGATTCCCAGTTGCTCTGCTTTGGTCATGAGGGATCTGGAGTGAGTCCCTCCCTGGCGATTGACATGTGCTTTGGCCGCCACATTGTCCATAAGGATCAATACGTATTGGCCGGCTACTGTGCTTTGGAAGTGTTTGAGAGCTACATGGATGGCACGGAGTTGTAACCAGTTTGTTGTGTTGAAGGTCCGCTGGGGACCATTGTCCCTGTGTGAGTTGGGACTGTATATGGGCTCCCCATCCTAACAGACTCACATCTGAAGTGATTGTTATGTGATTGGGTTCCTTGAAAAGGGACTCCTTGGTGATCACTGGGGAAACCCACCACCTGAGGAACCTGAGGATGTCCGACTTCAGTCAAACCTTGATGTTGGAGGTGCTGGTGCCTGCCCTCTGGAACGGTAGGAGGAACCATTGGAGGGATCTGGTATGTAATCAGGCCCAGAGCACTATAGTGATGCATGATATCAATTTTCCCAGGAGCTGGGAAAGCACCGCTAAAGAACCCATTCGCTCCGCTGTGATCTGGGTGACTAAGGATTTGACGCTGTCCTGGCATTCCTGGGACAAGTAAACCTCGCACAGATTGGTATTTATCACCATGCCTAAATGTAATAGGCAGATGGATGGGACTAGCTGGCTTTTCTGGAAGTTGATGGAAAAATCGTGTTCTTGTAGAACCCGGATTATCGAGGCCAGGTCTGACTGGGCTTGTTGGCTGGAACTGGATTAGATAAGGACATCGGCCAGTTAGTACTGGACTTGCACCGGGATTGTTCTGAGGTGCGCGGCCAGTGCTGCCACCACTTGCGAAGGTCCTGGGGGCCAATGATAGGCCAAATGGCAGGGTTTTGTATTGATAATCATTCCCCGTGTAATAGAACCTGAGAAACTTCCGATGGGAGGGATAAATAGAAATATGGAGGTATGCCTCTGTCAAATGGATGGACATCAGGAGATCGCCCCCCCTCCTTAGGCCTTCCAAGATTGACTGCAGAGATTTCATTTTGAATCTCTTGTACTCTATATAAGCGTTCAGCTTTTTGAGATCTAGGATTGCTCTCCACACATACCTTCCCATGGCCTTCGGAACTACAAAGAGAATGGAGTAAAACCCATGGTCCCTCTTGCTCCTCTGACACTGGCTCGATGGCCTGGATGTCCAACAAGTGCTGAACTGCCTTGTTCATGAGCTCTTTTTTTACAAGTGTTTTGGAGGCTTGGTAATGGGTGAAAGTCCTTGGAGAAGTGGATAGAAAATCCAGGGTGAGATGGAATCACATGTTTTTTAGGACCCAAGAATTCTGCAAATACGGCCAGTCCGCAAAGGTCTGCAAATATGGCCAGTCGGCTGCTGATGGGGGGAGGGGTCTGGCAGCCATTTGGATTGACAAAAGGGATGACCTCGAGTGCCATGAAAGGGTCATTTGAATTGGAACTGTGGTTATTTCTATCTTGAAATTCCGATCTATCTGGAGGTCATCTGATAGTGAGAATTCCTGACCTGATTCCGAGGAACGAAATGGCTGCCTACAGATATAGAGAGAAATCCTCCAAATAAGGATGACCCCATGTAGGGGGCCGAGTCCACCTTCCATTTGGTTCTAGCATCCACTTGCCAATATTGTAGCCAGAGCAGACAACAAGAAGTAATACTGGATACCAGTCCCCTGAAAAAAAACCAGGCTGCATGCAGGGAAGAATTCGCTGTTAACAGTTTATTGATGTCCTGATGCATTCTGATTTCTTCTGAAGGAATCCTGGCCTATAACTGGTCAAGCCAGAGAAGGGATATCCTAGTGAAAAAGGAGGTGGTTGCCACTACTTTGACCACCCAGGCATTGGCCTGGTGTGTCCTATGGAAATTTTGCTCCACCTTCTTATCCTCTGTCTTAAGGGCCTCTGCTATGTTGCCAGAAATCACAGAGGGTGAGACCAAGGAAGCCAAAGGGTTGTCCCATTAGAGTGACTTGGTAAGGAGAGGAGCCATATTGAAAAAAAAATTATTGTTACCCCCAGAGCGGGGAAGGATCCTGACTGCATCCATTGTCTCTGAATCACATCCAACTTGGGGCAAGGGATTGTTGCAGAATAGTGGGTTCGGAAAAAAACCTGCTGCTGGGTCCCTGATTTTCAGGTGAAGCAGCCAGGATATTAGGCTGGGGATCAATTTGGGCAATGGTCCTAGCCTTATGGAGTAGGGATTTAAACAGTCCTGGAGTGAATAGGCCCATTAACGGGGATGGATCAGGAGATAAATCCTCATCTTCTGAGAATCCTTGCTCTCCCTGACCTTCTTTCCCTATCACTGATGCCCTACTTTTGATGGAGTGGGTTGGAAAAGCAGTCCACTGGTGCTTAAGGGATTCCATTGAGGTCTGGTATTTCAGACTGCAGTGCTTGAGGATTAGACCTTAGAGAAGATGGATGACTCCTCTCCCTCAGGATGGAGGCCACCCCCTGAGAAATAATCTGAGAAATCAGAGCCTTGATCTCATCTGATAATTCTGGGCCAATCTATCTGCTGAACCAAGCCCCACTATTGTGGGAGTAAATATGGCCTCAAGAACCCTAGTTCTGTCTCTGACCTGTAAATCTGCAGGACTAGGGATCATGCAATCAAATGGAAATCTTTTGAGTTTGGATTTCTTCTGCAGATGGGATGTAATCCTGCTGTCTTATCACCCTCTGGTGACCAAGCCCCCATAACTGCAGGCAATTCCTGTGCTAATAACTGCTGAGGGGGGGAACAACCAGGCTCTGGCGGAGGGGAGGGGGAACACCTCTCTTGTTCTCCTTGCTTCTGAGTGCTAGAGAATTGTTTTTCCAATGCCTTTTGCCTTCATTCTTCTGCTCTTGTAGGCTTTCTGGAATAAAGAGCTTTTGCCTTTATCTTGTTTGCGGCCTCTTTACCAGCAGATTTGGCCTTCCTGGGGCTCTGCTTGGACCATTTAGCATGTTTGGGCTCCATGCTGGTTGCTGCTTGGTCGGCCATGTGCTTACTGCCGAGATCTTGCAAGGAGGAGAGCAAAACTCAATCCTCCAATCCTCTTCTTTTTGGGGAGTTCTTCAGCCCTGGGTTCCTACTGGGCAGTGACAGTGGAGGACTTACCAGTCTCCTGTATAGCCTGCATAGCCCCGAAAATCAGCTGTGAGGCTCTAATAGTGCAAGCAGCCACCCCCGAGTTACCCAGTTGAGCCTGGGTGCGCAAATGGCACACTGGGGGCAATCACAGTTTAAACACTCCTTCCCGGGGTGGGGGATCATTTTGGGGCTGTTCCCTGTTTGCTTGGGCTGTTAGGCTTCTAATTGGTAGTTCAGGGGAGCCACAAAAAAACGGGGCAGGCAGGAGTTCTAATCGCTGCCTGTTTACACTATTTTTAAAGCTTTGCAAACCTTTAGGAGAATCCACACTTTAAAATGTTGCTTTCTGATGAAATTGTTGGAGCCAACCATTGCCACATCTCTACAGGGCCAAGACTGAGTCGTGACTGGGGCTAGAGGATTTCTTGGCCCAACAGGAAGAGGCATGGCAAAGATTCAGAGACTCAGTCTCTGAAAGACTCCAAAGACTCAGTCTCTGGGAAGAAAGGCAGATTCAACCATACCTGTGGATTCCCCCATAAGGTTGCTGGAGAATGTAAAGAGAAACTAAGGTCAAAATTCAAAATCAGAAGTATAGATATCTGCCTTTGGGGGAAGAAAATTAAAAAGAAAAGTTTATAGTTGCAAGTTTATTACATTTTCTACTATAAAGAAAACTCTTAATTATGGTTAACTTTTCAACATTTTCACTTTGAAAATAACTAGAAGCTACCTAATACTCTACAAAAAAGCATTGTTTTATTTAAATAGTTGATATATGAACAAACTGATCTCTACAGTATAAATTATTAAAATAAACTCACCCATTATCCATCAAAATAGTTAAACATGGAATTATTTATTGTGATCTAGGTCCTATAACTTTTCCTTGATGTGTTTTTATCTGGGGAGGAGTAATCTAGAATGAAACTACAATTCAGAACACTTTGATTTAAAAAAAAAAAAATTATGATTACTGTTTTTTTCCAAATTGCAGCTATGTGTAACCTGGTTAGTTATTAGGAGAAACTGAGTTTGATAAGAAAAATTTTAAAATCTGTATCTCAGTTGGATACTTAAGCATGACACTATTTTTATTCTAAATACAAACAATATTATTTAATATCAAAATTCAAACAGAATTAATCCTGAGTAGGTTCCCTCTTTGCTTTTAATTGGAGATACACAGACCTGTTAGGCCAAATGCTGATTTCAAAAATCTTGTAGTTCTAAAGATCCAGAAGTTTTCAACAAGTTGCCATTTTAATTTAACACTTGGCAAAAAAATGTTAAATATAGAAGAAATTAAATATATTAAATCAATGTTATAAAAAATAAATGAAATCAAAGTAAATTTGGGTATGTTTTGGCCCATGCTTTTGGAAAGTGGCCTTTAGCAAGTGACGCAGTCAATCCTTAACCTGAAAAGAATTGTGAATTGCTAATCTAAATGCTAATTACTTTATTAATATTCCATTATTTTTCCATTGTGATTTTTTCCAAAAGTTAATAAAGCATTTTAAAAGTTTTAAGACCAAAATATTTATGAATATGCTACTGTTTAGCTGTTGAAACAATATTAAACAACCTATTGCTTTCTCAGATATGAACAATAGGACGAAAAAGAGATGCTCTTCTAGTATCTCAGGTTTCCTGTATTAGGAAATTTGACTATCTTCCCACTGCTAATGTTCTATCTCTACTTAAGATTCAATTGTATACTGAAAAGAATCTACTGACAGATACCTTAACTCAGGGGTGTCAAACTCCAGGTCTATGGGCCAGCCCACAGGGTTCTTAGATCTGGCCCATGGAGGTGCCCTGGAAACAGAAGAGAACTGGCTCATGGTGCCTCTGCCAGCAAAAACAGAGCTTGGGAGGGCCATACACGCCTCTCCCAGGCTCCGTTTTCAGCCCAACAGCTTCCTGCAGCTCTCTGCTAGTGAAAATGAAGCTGGAGGGGGTTGTCCTTAGCTCCATTTTCATTGGCAGAGGGCTGCAGGAGGGTATTGTGGCCAAAAGGTGGAGCTCAGGAGCCCATTTTCACTAGCAGAGTTCTCGGGCTATCACAGGAGCTTTGACAAGTGATGTCAAACTAGCCACACCTACCCCAGCCCCTGAGATCAAGCACAACCCTGATGCGGCCCTCAATGAAATCGAGTTTGACACCACTGCCTTAATTGTTATGGCTAACTATTGATAAATTTATTTCTTGATGTAAACATCCTTAATCCCTATGAAAATGTTTTCCTTAGCAGAACTGGTCTGCTGACTGTATTATGAGATGATTCCAATTAATGTCAGCAATATAATATCAAAGTTTACACTCATTAACCAAGAAAGTAGCCAATCATATGACTCAGGAGCTTGGCAATATCTGGCATCCAAAACTCTTAAATGACTCATAGAATGCCTTCATTTGACAAGCTGCATGGATTTAGTCTTTAATTAAATCTAAAATGATCACAGGGAAAAGTAGTTAAAGAATTTTTTTTTTTTAATCTTAAAATCTCTCTACATTTAAGATTGCAGTATTGGAGATCTTTTACACAAAATTGAAGTACAGAAATATTTTGGAATCAAATTCAAATTTTTACATTGCATTTTTCTCAGATATTACAAATCAAGTAATGTGTGAACTCTTAATCTAAGTATCATTCTATGTGAGCTATAATTTATGTTTAAGGTACTATACCAATTCAATAAACTATTATCAAACCACTGCTGAAAATAAGAGTGTGGCTTGTTCAAAGATGCCCAGTGAAGCTAAAAGTGGCCATCCTAGTTTAAATATTTTCATGTTATATTTGCCCAAGTATCTTATGGGCATGTCATACCAAATGATTAGCATGCCTATTATATTATTATGGTTTGTTGCATAGTCAGACTGGATTTGGCATTGCATTGTATTATATTATGCAGCTTGGTGACCTAATGATGAAGACTCTCACCTCCCATTCAGGACGTTGAATGTTCAATCCTAGGTAGAAGCAAATGTTTCTCTTCTAACGTGCAAAAAAAAAAATCTGCTGCAAACTCCATGTGGCATCAGGAAGGGTATCCAGTCAAAAAATGCACAGCTCCATCCAGTTGCCCCAACTCTACTCCAAATTAAGGGATTAAGGGGTTGTAAAAAAGGATAAGAGCAGTGATTAAAATGCGGTATCGCAGGCTAATTCTGCTGACTGCCAGCAGTTTGAGTCTCATAGGTTCAAGGTTGACTCAGCCTTCCCTCCTTCTGAGGTTGGTAAAATAAGGACCCAGTTTATTGGGAGCAATATGCTGATTCTCTAAGCTGTGTTGTAAATTATATATTATTTCTGAAGGATTTTTTTATTTTCTATGATGAACATCTAATTATTTGTCTTGTATGTGAAGAATTTTAAAGCAAAAAGCAAGCAGCTTCTTTGTAACTGTTCCTGCTTTGAAATGTAATTTGTTTATCTCTGTAGTTACGCTCTGTATAATCTTCTGTTTCCAATTGTTCTTGACCATTAAAATACTGTAAAATATATTTGATTACATAATAATGTAATATATTAATGTTTTGTCAAATATCACTTTAAAAATGCTAAGTTTTCCCTCATACAATCCAGAATTAAAATGTTCATATCTCTAATTATTTTTGTATGTTGAGAAATAGCCCCCAAACATTAATGTTTCCAACAGAAGCAGAAGCTGGGAGGAAAAAAAAAGGGGTATTGAATTATTTGGAAATAAATTAGTGGAATGATATGTATCTTTTAATTCATCCAGTACTATCTTTCCTGCCTGTGATCCTCAGTACTCAGGGGACTATTTGACATGTTTACTTTGACATGGTTACTTGAATATTACAGATTTATAAATATTTTCTGAAAATTAATAAAACAATTAAACATCTGTTTAACAGTGAAAACTCTGATTAACAGCTTCATAAGATGTAAGGTTAACTGCCCTTAAATTCAAATGCCAAATTAAACAAAGGAAATTATTGTCTACTTTATTATGTAACAGTATAATAGTAAAATGGAAGTTTGTTTGCTGCAGCATGATCCGTTTGAATAGAATGCTAATAAATTATTTTTCACCTCAGCCAATTGTTCTAACACTACACCTATTTTCAGAAATATTTTTCTACAGGCCATTTTTCACACCAATCTAACTGGAATAATCCCAACAGCAAAGTATTGATTTCCATCTCAATACAAAGTTTAAGGATTTTGGACCAAAAAACCAGCAGAATAGAATGAATTTTAACTTCTCTATATTACAGTTTTTGTAAAATGTAAGTTAACAGTACATCTTTATATGTATGTACAAAAATGCTACAATCTGTTTAATACTTCAAATTCAGCCTGCCCTAATGTACAATCCATATGGCAGGTGAAAAATGCAATATAAAATAGATGATGCAATCTATTATAGGGGCAAGATATGGAAATGGTGCAACTATTTCCAGTTTGATAATTAAAGTACAGAATCAGAAACACAGAAACTTATTGATCAAAAATAATCCTACAAACTTGCAGCTCATCACAATAATTGGATTCTGCTCTGTGTCAAGAAAATGTCTAGGGCAAATAATGCAGAATAGTACCCCCATATATAACAATTACTGGAAGAAGTTACATCAATTGGTGTAATGTACTCTGGCCAAGATCTGATGTATAATGAATCAAATTTTATTAAATATTTTTTTAAAATAAGAAAGAACAAATTAATATAAAGTAAGAAATAGAAAATAAATCAAAGAAAGCTAACTGCAGAAAGATAAAAGATAAATGGAAAAGAAAAAAAATTAGAGAAATTGTTTCCAATTTTCTTTATGGCAGTTATAAGGCCAATTGTAAATTTACCTCTTATTCTATGGTTACAACATACTTTTCTATAATCTATTCCATCTATTCATCAAAATCATTTATCATAAATTCATTTTTTACGTTTCACATAAAAAATCTATAGGGTTTCCAATTAGCTGTAAAGGTAAATATTGCATTTTCTCTTATTATAGAAGTTAATTTAGCTATCTCAGCAAATTACATCATTTTCACCTATTCTTCACTTGCAGATAAGGCAAAATATTTCCCTCTTTGTGCATCAAAGTAATATTTTCTATAACTGTCATACAGGCATGCAAAATCATACTTCATAAAATGGAAATTCTAACTTTAAATTCAGTTACATAGAAAGGACCACGTGATCACAAAAATAAGTGCCAATAAAAATACGCATCTATTTAAAATGAAAGTCCTCCTCATTTTCTTTAATTCACTGCAATATAATTACTATTACAATATGCTGGTTGGCGAAGCATAAAATTAAAAGCCCAACAGTTTCCATAAGAAATATATTGACTTCATTATCCAATTGCTTTAGAAATTTGATAATAGAGTTCTTAACTACTAAATCTCATATGTGACAGAGTCTATTTGTACATAGTATGCCCCCACTGGTTCCTCTCATCTCCAGATAGTTTATTGCAAAAGCTCCTTCAGCGTCCAATGCTTTTTAACTACTGCTCCCTTGCTCTATTCCGGTCTCTTTTCCATAAACGCAAACGCACGCTCGTCTATGCCGCAGCGAGGATTACAGCAAAGCTGCACAAGTTTTACCCATAAACAAATGAAAATGATTTGTGTCTCTTGGTCCAACACCAGAACGCTTTCAAATCGTAAACTCAGACATGATTGTTTCGCGTGTTTTGGCAGAGTCACAAGACAATCTTTACGGTTAAAATACCTATCTCAACCAAAGCATTTGTTGGCTTTTCCACCATCCAACCTGGCACCCTCAAAAACTCCGTATGATCTTTTCCACATGCCACCTCTCCCTCCCTGCCCTCCTTCCATTTGCACTACCAATAATTTTTCCTCATTTGCATTTTAAAAAGTCTTATTTTATCTCGGTTTCCCCCATCTTCTCAAGGAGCACACGCAGCTCCTTAACCCGCTTCCCTATTCCTCAGTTTAACTGCGGTCGCTTGGTCGTCCACCGACCATGAAGCAGCACCGGAGTCCGTTTCAGACGTCTCTAATTCTTACCAGGGGTCGAACTCGTGTATGATGCTCTCGAAACGGATGACGGCGAAGAGCCTGGAACTGAAACCAGCCAGCCAAGCCAGGAAAAGGATCGTGAAGGAAAGCAGCGACTGCCAGCCTGCCGGTTGCGAAAGGCCCCCCGACAGGCCGCCTCCTCCCGCGGGGGCACCAGGACCGGTAGCCGCCAATGAACCACCTCGACTGTTAGCCAGCGCTTGAGAATTTGAAGATGACGAGATAGCGGCAGCGGACTTGTGCTTCTGATCAGGGGCTGAGAGTTCCGCCATGTTGGTCCCCGGGCTCCTCGCTTTTTCTCCGCCTAACGCGCAGCAAAGGAGGAGCAGAATCCGCCTCGTTCCTTCAGCACACTTCGCAAAAGAAGACGGGGGAAGCGGATGAAATAACTGTCTTTTTCCGCGCTCTTTTCACTGGCGGGGGAAGCACTTCTCTGCCGCCACCTCTCGTTGAGGAACCCAGGAACTATTGCCGGTTGCGGCAGCCGCCGCCAACATCCCAATGTGGCGCCAGAGAACGGGCACGAGACGGAAGCAGCGCGAGGGGGGGGGAAATAAGGCGTGGATATGAGAATAAGAGGAGAGCCAGACAAAAGTTGCTTCCGCGTAAAAATGAATTGGCTCAAGATTGCGTTGGAGTTAGGTCGAAGAAAACGAAATGGGAGGAGAAATAAAGCGCGGGACCGTAGACCGTCGTTGGGCGGCGCCTGAGAAAAGGCGGCGGCGAAGAAGCTAAGACAGTTAATTGAGGCTTGAGGCCCGAGCGATCGCTGACGCTGAATTGGGAGGAGCCGACGATGAACCTTCTCCCGTTTTCATCAAGATCTTCCTATTAACCTGTCAGAGAGCGACAGGTACTTCAAAAGGACAAAACGATAGCCAATTACAATCGACAACCATAGGGTGCGGCTACAGCAAGGCGGTGACTTTATCATTTTTCACAAATTATATATATAAAAAAACCTGTGCTAAGTGGAATCGTTTGATTGGCTGACAAGTTAACCGGTGACGGAGTAAAATCGCTTTTCCCCCGTCACGTGAGCTGCGGTAGATGCGTTACTGTATTCCTAGTGAGGAAGCTCGTGGCATATTGGGGTTTGTAGTTTCAAAGCATTGTTGCTTTGAATCTGTCAAACGTTCTGTTCACCCCTGCTGTCATGGTAAACTTTGAAAATACACCCGTCAAAATCTGTATATTTGTTTCCCGAAGCTGTAAAAGAAACTGAAACATGACACAGAAGGCTATTATCATGCTAAAAGTATTGCTCAGTGCAAAACGCAACTTTGAAAAAAATCACACCGAATCACACTGCAGGTACATAGGTATTTAGGGCAATTAGAGATAAACAGAGAGAGCTTGCGTAACTCATACCGATCTTTCTCAATCCAGGCAACTTCTTGGAAGGACTGTTGTGTCCACATTGCATCCCAGAGTTGTTAAAATGAGAAATGATATTCTAAATAGCACCTCAGAGCAATAATGCTTAGGATGAAGACAAAATGAGACTGAATGCAATAATTGGTGCCCAAGTTCGTGTAGTAATATTTAAACTGGATCAGTGTATCAAATTCATAGAGCAGGAAGTACTACTATAATCATATCACAATAGTTTCCCATTTGCCCAGTTTATAATTGCTCATTTAATAAAACAATATTCTAAGGGGAAAAACTTAGAATAGCAAATACATTAATTCTAATAAATGGAACATCATGAATATTTAAATCAGTGGTTGCTTGTAGTTGAGTAAAAACATAAGAGTTTTTACTCATAGTTGAATAAAAACATAGAGTTGATGAGTGTGAACAATCAAAATTTTGTACTAGGAAGGAAGATAAAAAGGATTTCAATGCCAGGCAATTTTTTTGGGAAAGATTGAGAAAGGATTCTGTAACTGAGCAACAAATTAGCAATTTCTCTAGAACAAAAAAACAATTTCTCTGAAATCTGAATTTCAGATTTCTCTGAAATTGCCAGATCATATGCCATTTAAGGACATATTTTAAGACAAAACTAATACTTCAAATTATGGTTAAAATTACATAAATAGCCAAAGCAGAATGTAAAGCTCACAAAACGTTAGTGACAGGTGCTGCCATTAATATTTTCAAATACTTTTCAATAATAGCTCTGCATTAAATACATACTAGTAACCTAAATAGGATTCAGTATTATCAAAACATCATCAACCTGTTTTTCCATGGCTGTAATATCATTTGAACCTTCAGAAACAAAGCTAATTATAATACACCGAAGCTGTGAACAAGCCTTTCTGAAAGAGCAATCTTCCAAGTTTTTCAGATTGAAAGCTGGATTTATCATGGAGGTTTATTTTTCAGATCAGCAAGATTAATAACAAATGATTAGGAATATTTCTTACAGAACATAATATTTCAGTTACAGAATTTGAAAGAAATTCAGAGCATGATACAAAAAAAATTTCTGAGTAAAAGAAAAATAAAAAGGTTTCAAGAAAGATACATGGAAAGAAGGAATGACCGAAGAGCAATAGCTCTTAGACTTATATACCGCATTATAATGCTTTACTTTTCTATAATATTAAAGAAACACCTAGATATATCCATTCTTATGCCTTTGTAATATAATAGAGAATTTTCAATTGGCGGATGTTTCAGTTTCTTCTAATCAGAAAGGGCATGGTGGTAAATATCATTTTCTCTCTTGAATTAGTAGGGCACAGAACACATAGCACAGAGATGACAACAATGTGATTCTCAGAAATGGGGGTGGGTGGTGAGTGGGAGAGAAATCTGTACCTATAAAAATGATCAACAGCTTAAAATTACCTTTCTTATAACGATAAAGGTAGAATTTACCCTGATACATGCAACAAAAACATCCTTCATATGGAAGAATTACAGAGAGGGCACAATAAGTGACTTTCAGCAAAATTGGCAATAATGACTACTAATAGTATCAGATATCAGTGGAAATCTTAATGGAATCTCAAATCTTCTTGATAATGAGTAACAGAAAGACTTTCTGAAATTTTAATTCAAATATTATTGGAGTCAAATTTAATTCCTAACTTCCTATGTGCAATCAAGGTAAATCTAAGATATATCTAGTATGTTGATAACATGTTATATTGGCCTAACTTTCCCAAACTTATTTATTGTTCACAACTTTTTTAAAATAAAATTTTATTTTATTGCACAAACACAAATAAAAACCAAAAAATACATTAAAAACATTGAACATGGTACAATCCTCCTAACCCACTTATTTATCTTACATTGCTAAATCACATATAAAAATAAAATAAATTTATACACACACACACACACACACACATATATATATATTTGGAGGTTTTCGCGGGTATTTGTATGTGAATCTTTGGTTATTCGGGTTTTCTCCCGCGTAAAATTGGAAGTATCTTAGAGACTTTCGATGAAATCTCATTCATCATCTTCAGACTTGTGTCTTCGGCTTTGTGCTTCTCGGAATAATGT
Source organism: Laticauda laticaudata (assembly GCA_004320025.1). Classification (NCBI taxonomy): domain Eukaryota; kingdom Metazoa; phylum Chordata; class Lepidosauria; order Squamata; family Elapidae; genus Laticauda; species Laticauda laticaudata. The sequence goes on along the minus strand of BHFT01029216.1, from coordinate 182 downwards.
GAGCTTGCAGCTGCTTATTCCTTTTGACTGCTAGTGGGGTTGTGACTTGATTGGGTGGGGGCTTCGCTGTGTTCTGATTGGGTGGGGGTGTGTTCTCATTGGTTGGGAGTTTTGCCAAACCCCCACGTCATTATAGTTGTGCTTTTAAAGTTGTAGCAACGTTTTGGCAGAATCTCATCTGC
>BHFT01029215.1:0-12214 GCA_004320025.1 Laticauda laticaudata | reverse complement strand
TATTTACATACAAGCCATGCCCAGCCAGTCACATGACCAAGCCACACCCACAAATTAGGCCATGCCCACAGAACCAATTAATGGTCCCTGGAATCTAAAATTATGAGATTGGTGGTCTTTCGGTCCAAAAGGTTGATGACCCTGGGCTAGGGTAAGAGCTGAGCTGCAGCATCAAATTGTAGGTAAACACACAAGGAGCTTGTTGAAAATTCTTCTCCATGCATTACCATATGAAGAAATAGCTGATTGTCTAACTCATGATAAAACGAAACTTAAAGCAGTAAGAATGTGAGGGGTGGAGACTAGTATGTTCTTCCATTCATTTCACAAGAGTCCAATAAAAATCAGGATGAGAAAGGTGGGCAAAGAAAAGGAAAGGGAATATAGAAATCAAGGCAAGAAACAATGGATGGAAACTAATCAAAGAGAGAAGTAACCTGGAATTAAGGAGAAACTTCCTAATAGTGATAATTAACCAGTTGGACAGCTTGCTTTCATAAATCGTGGTCGCTCCAACACTGGAGGTTTTTAAGAACAGATCACTTGTCTGAAATGGTATAGGATCTCCTGTGAGAGCAGGGGGCTGGACTGCAAGACCTCTAAGGTCCCTTCCAGATTCTATTCTATTCTATTCTATTCTATTCTATTCTATTCTCTACTCTATTACATTCCATTCTATTAAGAATGAACTGCTGGATTGGGACATATGCGAAAATAATGCAAGTTCACCCATGGAAGAGGGTGATCTTGTTTCCTCTCCCTTAAGTCAAGTTCAGATTCTGGATACAAATATTTCTACTTTTCTTGAGAACAGTGTAGGACTGTTGGGATGTTGCCATTGCCTTTTGTTGGAATGATTTTAAAAATAGAATCTCTTTCAAGCAACCTTGACTCCTAGTGACTTCATGGACATAGCCATGCAGATGTCTAGTAACATAAAGGTTTACTGTTGCCTTCTCTTGGGATATTTTTGACAGTTCACAGATTTCTAAGTGCTATTGAAGTCTTTATTTAACAAAGGAAGTATCTTAAGGCAGGTGTGGATAGAAGTTTTGTAACTCATTTGAAATATTTCTGTCAATTTATGATTAAGTTGAAACAATAGTGACATATACAGGGAAAAAAACATTGAAAAAAACAAGAAACTTCTTCAGTTCTGATTGAATAGTGGGAAATGGAAGGATTCATATTCCTTGCAGTCATCTGGTCATTAGCATTCTTTCTGAGAGTCTTTGAAGCTTCCTGGAGGTTTATCTCTGCCCTCAGGATTATCTGAGTAGTATGGAACCTTTTTTGAACTGCTATTTTGTAAATTGCTAATTCTGCTGACTGCTGATTGCCAGCAGTTTGGGAGTTTGAGTCTCATGAGCTCAAGGTTGAGTCAGCCTTCCATTCTTGTGAGGTTGGCAAAAATCAATTACGAGCCATGGTGTAATAATGGTTAGAATGCAGTATTTCAGGCTAAACTCACTATTCACTGAAAGGAGTTCAATCCTGACCAGCTAAAGGTTGGCTCAGCCTTCCATCCTTCCAAGGTCAACAAAACAAGGATCCAGAATGTTGGGGACAATGTGCTGGCTCTGTAAACAGAGAGGGCTGTAAAGCACTATGAAGTGGTATGTAAGTCTAAGTGCTATTTTCCTTCCTTCCTTCCTTCCTTCCTTCCTTCCTTCCTTCCTTCCTTCCTTCCTTCCTTCCAATACAGCATTGCAGGCTGACTCTGTCCACAGTCAGGAGTTTGATGCTGACCCCCTGAAGACTGACCGCCTTTCATCCTTCTGAAGTCAGTAAAAATAAGGACTCAAACTGCTGGGGGCAATATGCTAGTTCTGTAAACCACTTAGAGAAGGCTGTAAACACCGTATAGTGATATATAAGTCTAAGTGCTATTGCTATCTAAGCAAGAACTTCATCAACAAACAATGATAGTTACCTACCAATAATGGTAACAACTTCCAAGGTATTATGAAAAGTTATTCAGGTGCTTTTTGAAGAATTTTCTTTTGTCCCCAATCTTCCATCAATATATATTTTTACTTCTGTTCATAATTTATTGAACAATCCAATAGCAGCACTGGACTTTTCATTTTAAAAAAAATCAACAATCTTAAAGCATTAAAAGAAGAACCCTTAGAAGGTTTTGAGTAGACATTACTACTCAGAAGTAATGTGTATAATTACTTCTTATAAGTGATGTGTATAATTCAGAACTAAGTTTCTTCTGAAGAGAAATACTCTAATGGAGTATGAATGGAATCTAAGTATTTCTTTCTTGGATTTTGAATGGAGCACCAGCTGACATTCTACTTTAATAGCATCTACAGAGATTCTCAACCATCCAGGTCATACTTGGCCAAAGGTGCTTCCCAAAAGGCAACTAGACTTTCTTTGGTTTTTTTCTTTGAAAATGTTCCCTTCTCATCCAAGAAACTTCTTTACTTCTCTAAGAAGTACAGAATTGAAGAATCTTCTTTGATGAGAAGCAAAATGTTTTCAAAGAAAAGAAAAAAAAACCAAAGAAAGTTTGGTTGCCTTTTGGGAAAGCACCTTTGGTGCTTTAATTGAGGGAAAATTAGAACTCACCAATGATTGAAAGCTTGTCTCACCTGAAAGTGTATAGGAAAAGAATGATGTAGGATTAACATCATCTTTCACAATCAAATAAATATTTGTGAGGTAGATGGTGTTACATTAATGCTTCTTTGATGCTGGTTTAATAGATTGTATTACCTTCTATCAGAACCAGTTTCTACCAGACCAGCAGCTATAGTCCTAGCTAGAATCCTCAAGGGATGCTGGGATTTTCTTTATTATGTGCTTGGTCTTTATCGGGAATTGTATCAAAATAGGACCTGTGGTGGTGCAGTGGTTAGAATGCAGTATTGCAGACTGACTCTGGCCACTGCCAGCAGTTTGATCCTCATTTGTTCAAAGTTGAATCACCCTTCCATCCTTCCAAGGTCAGTAAAATGAGGGCCCAGATTGTTGGAGTTAGCATTAGGGTTAGGGTTAGAATATGCTGATTCTGTAAACCAGTTAGAGAGGGTTGTAAAGCACTTTGAAGTGTTATATAACTAAGTGCTAAATGCTATTGCTAAAATGCCTCTTACTATACATCATGGATCCATAAATGTTTTGCTACCATACCTCCCTTTAATGTAAGCCCAAATACCAAAATGAACACACATGAAGAATGAAACTAACATGATGGAACTTTGGGGGGAGTGATTTATTGTAATAATATGATTAAAAAGTTTTTCACACATCCCTGTTTGTACTTTCCCATACCTGACATTTTGGTAAATCCTGCTATAGAGTCTCTGCATCATTTTATACTTCATCGAAGTACCAATAGTAGTAATAGCTTTTAAGCTATTAGAAGAAATTGTTCAAATTATTTTCCAATATTTTTTTTTGTCTCTGTCTCCAATCTTCCATCTTCCATCAGTATGTTTTGTTTGATTTATGGGATTTATGTCTAATTAGCAGTGAATCCTGAGTTCTCTCTTCTTTTTCCCCCAAATATAGCTAAACTTCTATGAGTCCACTTTTAGGACTACTTTTTCCATGGATTGCCAGCTACACATAATCATATGTCCATTAGAAGGATTGTAGGCTGGTATGGGTTTCAGCTTTTAATGCCACTGTCCAGTTTGGTACATTATAGAAGCCACAATATAAAGTAAATACAGTAGGAAGCTACAATGAAATTCTCAGGCTATGATATAGAAGAAGTTATGCCAAATTCCTTATATGGTGTTACCCAAAATACTATAAAAGTAAAGGTTCCCTTCACACATACATGCTAGTTGTTCCTGAGTCTAAGGGGTGGTGCTCATCTCCATTACAAAGCCAAAGAGCCAGCGCTATCCAAAGACATCTCTGTGGTCATGTGGCTGGCATGACTAAACACTAAAGGTGCACAGAACGCTGTTTCCTTCCCACCAAAGTGGTCCCTATTTTTCTACTTGCATTTTTACATGCTTTTGAACTGCTAGGTTGGCAGAACCTGGGACAAGTAATGGGAACTCACTCTGTTATGTGGTACTAGGGATTCGAACTGTCAAACTGCCAACCTTTCTGACTGAGAAGCTGAGCATCTTAGTCACTGAGCCACCACATCCCTATACAAAACCTATATGGGTGTGTTTATCAGATCACCAGGAATGAAGCTCACCTTAAAGGAGATTCTACCTTTGTCTCATCAGATTTTATTACCTAGCCAATCTTGCTTTGGCCTTAGAAGTTAATTAGGGCTACAGATCAGACTAGTACATTGAAATAATATCTCAAAACAAGGCCAAAGGAAATCACGGTTACACTATTGCCAGAAAATATCATGGCTGGGACCTTGATGTCCCCTGGAATCAAAGTTTATCAGAGGGAATCACTACTTTACTAAAATAGTAATCACACAATTACAAGATAAGTGATTAAAGTGATTACAAGATAAGTGATTAAAAAAACTTTCCATGACATTCTAATATTTATAATAACCTATTAACTATGCATTATATTTCTGGGGACTCTGTGAACTTACTGGTTGTGTCTCCCATAACCAGACTAAGGGATTCTAGGCATTGATTCTCTGGGTCTCCAAAGAATCAAGGATAAACAGCTAACATTTGGGAAGACTGCAAAGTTGAGACTTAGAAGAGAAAATGAACATCCTTGATCTTAATTGATCTTAAGCCCTTATCTAAGCTGGGGTCGCCAACTTTTTAGACCTCAGGGACCACCAAATTCATAATTTTAAATTCCACAGACTACTAATATGAGTTTTGACTGATGGTGGCTTGCTGACATTTTCCCAGGGTCTCTGCAGAAAGCAGCAGAGACCCTGGGAAAATCCCAAAAAATGTCTGCCGGAAAATTCCCCACCCTTTATTTCATTCTTTATTTGGGATCACAAGATACCAAATCTCTTTTCTCAGGGAGGGAGGGAGGGAGGGAGGGAGGGAGAGAGAGAGAGAGAGAGAGAGATTTTTGGCTTCATGCAAGAGAAACGTTTGGCTTCATGCAAGGAAAGCAGCAGAAGTCTTTCTTTCTCTACCCCAAACTCCACCAGAAATGAGACTTTGTGAGACTTCCTGTTCCAGTGCAGCCCTTTAGAGCAGGAGGCCTTGCAGGGTCAAAAAGTCTCATTTCTGGCAGAGTTTGGGGGAGAGAAAGAAAGACTTTTGCTACTTTCCTTGCGTGTAGCCAGAAGTAGAAGAAGAAAGAAGCAGAAAGAAGCAGCCCAGTGGCCAGGAGAGGCAAGTGGGATGAGTGGGATAAGTCCCCCCTTCTGCCCTTTCCACCCTCCCCTCACTATCTCATGTTGTTCGCAATGTGCAAGTGACACAAGCCTTGTGTTCCCATGGGCCATGTGGGCACTGCAGCCTTGTGTTCCTGTGGAGCCTGGATTAATTACTTTTGGAGTGACATTTCTCTGTGAACCACCAATTTTTTTTCAGGGATCACCAGTGGTCCCCAGCCCACTGGTTGGAGACCACTGGTCTAAGCTACCGCAGAGTTTCTTTGGAATTTAATAAAATTTGCTAAATGACAGGCCTGCCTGCAAGGTATTCATTGAAGAATTTCATTCCGTACAATGTGTTGTTGCAAAGTATATGTCTTTTCAATAAAAACTCAGTGGCAGGCGATTATACTAAGGATTTCCTGAATCTGACAGACGCTTGACTGATGGTTTAGAAATGTGTAATACCACTGAATACCAAATCAAACAATGTGTGTACAGCATAATCCTGCTGCAGGAAACACTTTATACAATTTATCCTTCTAACAGTCCATGAGCTCTGGTCTTAGCCAGAAAACCCAGCTTAGAAAATAAGTGAAAGTGCTATTGTATCCAACAGAATACACACAAATGCAACCAAATCATAGCAGACACTTTACTTTCACTCAATGTTAGTGAGTGTTTTGTAGCAAGCAATGAATAATTACAGAAATAAAGAAAGAAAAAAAAATAGCAGTGAATAGAATGTCTCTGCCTTTTTGTTTTGTTTTGTTTTTTGGTGATAGGGAAGTGAGAGCCCAACCTGTCAGGCAAACAAAACAAAACAAAATACAATTAAAGCTGCAGGAATGGGATAATGAAGGAATGTTTGTGTGTGTGTGTGTGTGCGTGCGCACGCACACACATGCGTGCATTAAAGTGAGATTGGCTAAAAGAAATGTGCATTGCACATGTGGAATGAATGTGCATTGCACTGCAATGAATACAATGCAGAACTGAAGAAACTTCTTGGATGAGAAGTAAAATGTCTTTAAGGAAAAAACAACAACAAGAAAATCCAATAGTCTTTTGAGAAAAAAAAAAAAACACTTTTGGGATAACCATGACCTGGATGATGGAGAATCTCCATGGACAATTGAATACAAAATTCAATGATCTGTATTAAAGAAGTGCATTGAGATTGTTTGATCATATACAGAATTAACAAGGCTCTGACTAAGTGCATATTTTATACTTATAGCCCTATCATAGACTAGAGGGTGTCAACTAGCTAGGCATCCAAGATATGGAAACCTTCTATGAACTGTAACATCTTGGCTAAGACCATCAACATGGGGTTCTCTCCATGATCCACCACTCCCAAGGGACCTGGGTCCTCAGCCTATCACACTTGGAAAGGCTCAGCCAACTAGGCCCACTAATGTGTAGGCTTTATTCTTGCTCCACCACTCCCAAGAAGCCAGGGTCTTCTTCCCATCCCACCAACCCAGAAGGCCCTGGTCTTCTCCCTGCTGAAGCACACCCAGGTCTACTTACTTTTCCTTTTCCCTTTAGCTGGTGAGAAGTATGCCCAGCCAATGTGAAGAACACCTAGAAAGCTAGCCGTTGTGATGTTTCTGATTCTTACAGCCAATGTACCAACCTCTCTGGCCTCCCAATCCATTTAAAAGTTTCTTAAATCAAAATTGTTTTTGTCCTTTTTTGCAAAATGTGTATTATTGCTCACCAAGTGTAAAATCAAACTCACTGTTTTGAAGAACTTTAATATCCATAAAGTTGTTAAACTGAACATCTCCAAGTATGGTTAGAAAGTATGTTTGGCTGGCTTAGTATCCTTACTGAAAGGGTTCCTTAATGCTGAGAACAAAGATCATTTCATGGTGATATCTTATTCTCTCTTTTAGATATTACATTTGGAAAAATTCCTTCATTAGATCGTAGAACAATATCAATTTGATGTTCAACATGGTCTTAAAAAAGATAGGCAGGTATAGTTTTATAAAAAGACGTCAAAGTCAACTCAGGTAATAAATGAGTCATGTCAGGTCCCTAAAGCCATGGTTTTTTAAAATTATTAGAATTAAGCTTTTTACATACTTTCAAAAGAGTATGAAAATGGCAGAATGAGCTGAGCCTTCAACACATTTTTTAACATTTGCAAAAGGCTGAACAAGGGCTACAAAACATGAATATTCATAGGAAGATAAATTCATAATATGTAATGAGAAGAATGTCCCTTTGAATGTTTACAATACAATGAAGCAGTTGAGGAGGAATTTTGCATAATTATGTGTTATATAAACACAGGCCAAAATAATTATGTCATAGCTTCCAAAACATTTAAAATAGAGTTCATGTGACTGTTTTCATAGCTTCCTGTCTTTATGTATACAAATTATAAACATATAAACATAGTGGCATTTTTTTAAAAAAGCAGCTGCTTCATTTAGGAATCATCTTATGAATTATAATAGTTAAGAGCAGGCAGCAATTAACATGTTAAACCTGCAGAGACTCTCTGTCTCAATTTGGTCTCTTTAAAACGTGTTGGTGGCAAGTTAGTTTTTTTGGTGTAAATGAAAATGCTTATTAAATGTCAGTACCAGCAATAAGTGATTGATATCTAATTAATATGTCATATGTGATAGTTTTTAAATGTTAATTAATGCCTAACATCTCTCCAAGTGCTACTTGACCTATTAATTAATATTAGACAAAAACATATAATTGTGTACAAAATGAAATGGATCCTATACACATCTTGTGAAAGTAAATCTGAGAGGAATGTCCTGTTCCTCCTTTTATTTTTCCAGCATGTTTTCACACCAGAATAATTTTGCAGGAACTGTTGTTAAGTTACCATCAGCCCCAAGTTGAGAAACGTGAGAATTGATGAAATACCACATGGGTACATTTAGTCAAGCAAATCGTTAAAACCAGCAGAATATAATCAAGTACTATTAGCGGTATAAGGGAGACATGTTTTGATAACACTGATAAACGTACTGCTGCATATTATTATGGTTGGCAAGATATATTCCTTTCAAAATTGTTGGCTTCCTGATTGTGTTCTGACCTAGGTTTCCCAAGATCATGAAGCCGATTCCTCATCCTGATAACCCCCCTTTTATTTATGTTAAAGTGAATTCCTCCACAGCAAAGTCTCAGTGAATGGTCTTTCATGAGATTTCACAACTACAAACCTGTATCAGGCTTGGAAAGTTGCCAGGCCAATATCTTCCAAATGCCATGCTGTAGCAGCAATTACTTGACAAGAAGTCAGGAACAGTGTCAGCATTCCAGCAAACCCCACTCAACCAACAACTCCGAGACAGACATCACTCAAAAGTTCTCTTTTATTTGGATAATAACTGGCACAACTGAGGGAATCCTGAATCTGAAAATTCCTGGCTTCCTTGCAATAATAAAAACTACAAATCCAACCCCCTACACCCATCATTACATCACATGCCCCAATCATCATCCATCCTAACTGAAGAATTCCCCTCACATATGCGCACAATAGCATGACTTTGAACTACAAAAAGAATGTTATTTTGTCTCACTACATATACTCCAAGAACATCCACCCTCCCACTTTCACTGGCTCAAAATGTGGCAGCATGGGAGCATCTGGTTTCAATATGGCTTCCAAAGCTAACAAACATATCTTTAGCCTAATGAATTGAACTAATTTGTTTCCTGCGAACACCACTCCCCTTTTGCTCCCCTTTATTCCCTATGGGAGGGAACATTCACCACCCACTCCTTACTCCTGAGTGACCAAGTTTGCTGCACAACTTGAATGACTGGCCCTCAATGGTTCAGTTTTAGCTCCCCTCTTCCTTCCCGATAATTCTAGGTTCTCCTTAGCAACATGTTCTCCTTTCTATGCTACATTTTGATCCAGAAACATTAAGTCTATAGAAGATGGCATATCAGAGTGTTTGCATAATTTGTATTATGGGACAACCCAGGAGCAAAACACAACATTCAGAGACTTAGACATTTAACAGTGGTTTATATACAACAGTTATATACAAAAATATAAGTGGTAGGCAAATACAAGTAAGCAAATTTCTTCTTAACACAGAGAACTCTGCAATTAATATCAGACACAAGAAAAGAAAACATGACCTCTAATTGTTGCCTTTATATAAACACCTCTTAAAGGGATAGAATCCATCCCCAGTCTTAAAGGAGCAGTACCAATGCTGATTCATTTTCAATTGCATCAGTCTCATCTTACATCAGACTTACAGGAGCTGTGGCTGATGCCATTTGGATAGTATTGCACTGGAATGTTTCAGACAATTTCAAGGGCTGTAGCTGAAAGTTGAAAAAAAAATATCTGAGAAAGAGGCGACAGCAAATATTTTCTGTATTGTCTTCAGGAAAACAAATTGCTAGGATTTATGCTTTGCTAAAACATAATTTTATGTAGAGACTCTACTTATGTGAGACAGAGTACAGATCTGGGGATTTTGCCATAAAAAATTAGTGCAAAAAATTGGGCTTCTTTGTAGCTAAATCTGAATCCTTTTTTTGTGACATGTTTTATTGGACAATATCGATGCTTGTAATATTTATGTACATGTGTAATATGTAACAATATAATGGAAATTCTTTATGCTGTATATTACTGGAATACTGTTTCTGCATTTGGCCCCTTTTATACTAAGTCTTGTCTACCATTTCAAAATGATGTGCTTACACAAAAATCAAGCATTGTTGTTAAAGTTTTGTTTGGTTTTAACATTCCAACTTATGCTTTTTCAGAGAAGAGATTCAGTTTGGAGTCCAAGTAGACAATCACTTAAATATGAGCCAGCTGTGTGCTGCAGCTGCCAAAAAAGCCAACACAGTTCTAGGCTATATAAACAGAGGGATAGAATCAAGATCACATGAAGTGTTAATACCTCTTTATAAGGCCTTGTTAAGGCCACACTTGGAATCCAGCATCCAATTTTGGTTGCCATGATATAAAAAAAAAAAGATTTTGAGACTCTAGAAAGAGTGCAGAGAAGGGCAACAAAGATGATTAGGGGACTGGAGGCTAAAACATAAGGAATGGTTGCTGGAATTGGGTATGTCTAGTTTAATGAAAAGAAAGATGAGGGGTGACATGATAGCAGTGCTCCAATATCTCAGGGGCTGCCCCCAAAAAGAGGGAGTCAATCTATCCTCCAAAGCCCCTGAAGGCAGGACAAGAAGCAATGGGTGGAAACTAATCAAGGAGAGAAGCAACTTAGAACTAAGGAAAATTTCCCGACAGATGAAACAATTAATCAGTGGAACAACTTGCCTCCAGAAATTGTGAATGCTCCAACACTGGAAGTTTTTAAGAAGAGATTGGAAAACCATTTGTCTGAAACGGGATAGGGTTTCCTGCCTAAGGAGGAGGTGGGACTAAAAAACCTCCAAGATCCCTTCCAACTCTTCTCTTTTGTTCTCTTCTAGTTCCTTCCAGATGTTCAAAAAGAGCTATTTTTCCAACATTGGGAAAAACAGGATGAAAAATCAGCAGACAACTTGGTTGTTGGTAAAGCAGAACTAGCATGGAACTGCCATAAATTGATTTCTTAGTTCACAAGACTAATAAAAAGAATGAAAGATAACTTAATAATGTCTAAATCAGTCTTCAGAGTAATTCATGGATCAGAACAGCATAGCTATTAGACACCTAGCTAATTGGATGTTCTCTGTGTATGTCTGTTGAAAACTGGTAATTTGGGGTAGCAAAAATCAAAATCAAAATTGCCCACTGATTGGTCAAACAATCAGTAAATTTGATAAGTTTCATCTACATTTAAACACATATATTTAATAAATTGCCTTGACAGTTTCGGCCAATTTGGCTAAATGTTGTTTAACCTGTTTTGCTTTATGAAAGCAGATTCTTTTAGTTCAAGGAACTCTGATGACCTAACTTGCTTCAGGAAATCCTCAGTTTGCCTTCCTAACTTTCAAGGTCCTTGTAAATTGACAATGGGGGAGAAGATAGAATAATTGTCTTTAATTTGGGCTGTAATGCTGCATTCAACATTTGAACCTGAGCCTTCCTTGTTGATCTGCCACACATGCTCAAAACATAAGAATTAGGGACCATTTCCAAATACTTTGAAGTATGAATAAGGTCAAAATGTTTCACTACCTAGTCACATAGAATTAGAGTAAGCAGAACAGATTAATTTAAATTCTGTCATGTTCACATAAGTAAATAATTACTTATTAACATTCCTCACAAGTTTCCAAGATCTTTGTTTTGAACAGAAGAAGACTGCATGGTTGAACCTGCTGGAGCTCACTTGCAAATCACCATATGTTCAAGTTGTTTTATTATCCAGCATTAAAACATATTTTTAAAAGTTTGAGGGAACATTTTTGCCCTTCTGCATGAAAAATGATTGAAGTGATTCCCAGTGGGTTATTTTATCTCTCCATCTCAAAACTGCTGCTAAAGATATACATGTAAGTGAGAACATTAGATCTGTCATTACTCAGTTGAGAACAGCACAAAGTAGATGAAGAAAAATATTGTGGAGTTGGTTCTACACTTACTATGGTTTTCCCCGAGTATAAATCAACTGGGATAAGAAGTGCCATTATTTTTCTTTGTAACTGCTGTGTGTCAATCTCAAGCATAATTGCTCAGAAGGAAGCTCTACTGAAATCAATAGTCACTTTCAAGCAGTTTGTCGGTTGCAAATTGGTTCATTATTAACCAGATTTCTTCATGATGGGTTAGGATGAGATACTATAAGGAGGAGAAAAATGTTGTGGTGTCTCAGTGTGGCAGTTTGTAATAACAAAAGCTCTCCAGCTCAGAAAGAAGATCTGAAATAAGTCCTGATCCTTTGGGGAACAAAATCTCCTAAAATTGTAGCCATCCTTTGTAAAGGCCATGTCACACTGCACCAATGGATGCAAAGAGGATGTAAAACGGACAAAAAACCTTGCCATCCGTTGGAAAAC
>BHFT01029214.1:0-16968 GCA_004320025.1 Laticauda laticaudata | reverse complement strand
TGGCTGACTTAGTTGCGATGCCTATTCATTGGCTGACCTTGTTACCATGCTCTATTCCAGTTCATGAATATACTCTGACACACATAAGAGGTGCCACGGGTCAGGAAAGGCATGTGGGGGACAGTGTGGGTAAGGGAGGATGTGTAGGATATGGAAGAAGTGGTGCCTGGGTCAGGGAAAGCACACAGAGAGCAGCATGAATCAGGAAAGGTGCACAGGGAGGTGGGTCATGGAAGTGTCGGGGGCATGGACTAGGAAGCATTCATGGGGGTTCCCTTCCTTTTCCCTTTCTCTTCCTTGCAATTCCCTTCACTTCCTTTCCCTTCCTTTCCCCATCCCATCCAGCAGGTAAATGACTACTGTTGGTTGGGGGAGGGAGGAAGGGATTATGTGACTGGCTGGGAAACTGTCATGGAATATTGAACATGAAGTTCATGTGACCACTGCAGCATCACAGCAACAGAAGCACAAAAGCAGTTACAACTTTCCCAAATTTCATTCCTTTAGGAATTATGGGTTCCAGATTTTAGACACATTTTTTAAATCAATGGTCCCCAACCTTTCTAGCTTGGAAGCCTGGCATGGCAGGGTTGTGCATATGTGTGTGTGTGTGTGAGAGAGAGAGAGAGAGAGATGGCAGTTGCATACATGCACATGCACAGCTCCATTTTTGCAAGCAGGAGGCACGCACACCTTCCACTTGTACAAACAGAGCTTCACACGTGAACGGAGGGGGTTTGTGCTCATGTGTGAAACCCCACATGCTTACCCACCACTTGCATGAGTGGAATTTCAAGGGTGTGTGTGTGTGTTTGCCCATTCTCCAACAGCACAGTTTTGAACAGACCACAGTCTGATAGTAGGCCATGGCCCAGGGATTGGGACCCCTGCTGTAAATTAATGCATTTGGGATATCTTGATTCCAAAGTTGTTGCCCTGTGATGCACTGTTTTGTCCAGTTAAAGGCCACAACAACAACCCTGTTTCACTGAAAATATGACCTACCCTGAAAGTAAGTCCTAGCTTGATTTTAAATTGAGCCCAATATAAGCCCTACCCCACAATAAGTCTTATTTAAAATCCTACCCACTCCAGAGTGCATGGGTAAAAATTAAGCTAGGGTAGGGATGGGGGGTGGAGCTGCCCTACTACTTACCTTTGGACAGTTGTAGCCAGGCCTCTCACACCTGCCTTGCCGGCCCATTTCTTCTATAGCCAGCAAGGCTGGCAAGGCTTTCCTGAAGGCCTCTGTAGCTGATAACAAAGCTCTGGATTGATCCAGAGTTCTGTTATCGGCTGCAGAGGCCTTCAGGAAAGCCTTGCCGGCCGCAGAAGTTTCTGAAGGCCTCTGCCAGCGAAAAGGAGGTTGGGGGTGGCACACACAAGTGAGGTTAGTCAGTGGATGACTTCCCCTAAAAATAAGACCTGGTGCCTTTTTTTTGGGTGGCAAAAAAATATAAGACAAAGTCTTATTTTGGGGGAAACACAAAAGACTTGTAGCATATTTAGATAGATAATAACTAATAGGAAGAAACAGATTGTATTTTCCAAATATGTCTCTCAGGCTTCGTGGGGAGAAGGCATGCTACATTTCCTACTAAATTAAAAACAAAGATAGTGGCATGACTCTTGTATCCCTGCATTGGTATAATTCTGATTTTCCAGTCCAAATAGTTGTCGTTAAGATAAAACTTTTTCTCTGCATATAAGAAAGTAAAGAGGTGCTTAAAATTAACAGCACCTTGCATCTTATTGGCTCTAGGGGAAGAGGAAACAATCTTTGGAAGCTCCCCCTGTATGTAGAAATATTAACAGGCAGCTTGGTGAAAATCAGTTTGATAACAGCTGGACGAAATTTTGCGTAGGAGACATCTGAAGGATTTCGGCTTTCAACCCCAGATCTGGCTTCTGAATTACAGCGGAAGTTGATGAGCTACCCCTGCCATATATGAATCAGACCGTGGTTCCATTTCAGGATTGGCAATGTTCTCCAGGATTTGGAGTGCCTTGGACTTTTGCCCCAGCTGGTTCCACAAATGCCAGCAGCAACTGAAATGGGAAGCTTTTGCAGGCTACACAAATACTTGGCTATTGTTTAGAAGCTCCCCTCTGAATATTCCAGCAAGCAGCAGCTGGCGCTTCCAAACTGTGCCCTTCCAGAATGGATTCATATATCTTCCTCCAACTCATGTAAGGAATTACGCCCCTTTGTTCACCAATAAATCTGACACATTGGTAAAGGATCCAATTGCAGATTTTAAGGCAGGCATTTGTTTTAATTATTTCTGGGGACAAGAAAGAAACCTTGGAAGGCATTTCATGCTGCAAAGTCATGAAAGAAAGCAGTAAACAATATCCCAATCAAGGAACTGCTAACTTAGACAGTCGAAGAGTAAACAACAGCTCAATCAAGGAACCACTGAGAACATTCTTACCAGAACTCCCAGGGCAGGGTTTATTAAACAAAGAGCAAACCCTAGCCTTTCGACCACTGATGATGTTATTTAGTTGGGTTATGAAATGTCTTTTAAAATAATACGCAAAACAACCAAGCTCAGAGAACACAAGGACCTCCCAGAAATCGAAGCTGTGGAAAAGGACTTGTTACCTTCAATCTCAGCTTAACTTGCCCGTTGTATTGTCAAAGATGATTAAGCAGTTGTAGGAAGTTAATTAAAACCCACCCCTCTCCTAGAAAAATGGAATATTTTAGGAAATATTAAAAGAAGAAAATATTTCCCCTAAAAGGGAGGCAGAAACTCAGCCCCCTCCCACCTTTGTTAATGGGCCATTAAGGCCTTGGGCCAGTCTATTCTACATAACAAAGATCTACCTCTGTCAGGCAGAGACATTTAATTGACCTTTATTGCACCACCCAGCAAGATTCAACCAAATGTAGCACACAGGCAACCTACAAGGCTAGCTATGATCTCTGACAGAAACCAATCGGGATACTATTCCTATGCCCCAGGAAGTTCAAAGCCAGAGATGATATAAAACCCAGGGACTCTCAGCATCTCTTCCCTTTTTTTTCGCCCAAGATCTCCAAGGCCTGTGATCCTGTTCATCAATAAACCTTCTTTCCAAGCAACTTCCATGTTTCCAGTGTCTTTCTCCCCACTTGGAACTGAACCCAGATGGACATTTCTTTCAACACAGTGAAATGCTTTGCTTCCAGAAGTTGTGGGTGCTTCATCAGTGGAGATTTGTAAGAAACTGGACAGCCATTTGTCTGAAATGATATTAGTTTCCTGCTTAAGCAGGACCAGAAATTGTCCAAGGTCCATTTCCAACTCTGTTATTCTGTTAAAATTAGGCAATAACCAGTTCCACTGGTAATTGATCATCCAGTCTTCTCCCATTCTGTCTCTTCTCTTATCCCGAAGCACAACAAACCAGATACAGTGCTTATTCCACAAAAGCCATTTTGCAACCTAATCAAAACCCAATTATTCCAAGCTGCCTGGTGCGTTAGTCTTCTGGAGCTTCCTGATGTAGACCCATAAGCTCAACTCATTGTGGATGGCACCCCTCAAGAAGAAGCCCAGGGTGAACCGAAGCAATTCAACAACCAATTTAGATGAACTGGATTAAACCAGCTGGATAACGTCCTTAGTTCTCTCACTAGCGGGCCATTAAAATTATTCACCAAAGAAACGCAGGGCTGAGCTGTCAGCAGTGGTCCCTTGGTAGTTGCATCCATCTGATGCTTTCTGCAAGGCACCTGATGTACTTACATTAATGCAATGAGGAAAGTTGGGAGGTAGAGTTGTTTGCAAAAGAAAGAATTTTGGAGAATGGGTGTGTATGTGTTATTCAGCTCTATGTTCTGTACCTTCATATGTAAGCTTCATCCACACCACATAATTAAACCAGGTTAATTAAAAACTTAGTGGGTGCATAATATGGCTGGTATTTACTTGGGTGAGGTTTCTCTCGTCTCTCCCCCCCCACCCCCATTGCAATAGGATGTTCTAACCTAGCTATGGGGTGATTTGTGACTTGTTGTCCAAAACATGAGTTAATTCCATAACCAGGTTGTGTGCAGGTTTTATGAACGCAACCATAAGATGTAAAACAACCAGTGGTGGGATTCAAAACAATTTACTACTGGTTCTGTGGGAGTGGCTTGATGGGCGTGGCAGAGGAAGGTTACTGCAAAAACTGCATTCCCTCCCCACCCTACTAAATTGCTTTCCAGCTCTGTTTTCCTGTGCAGGGCAACAAAAGAAGACCCAGAAGATCAGCTGGGACTTGGGAGGCAGAGAATAGATGGGGGCGGGGCCAGTCAGAGGCGGTATTTGCCAGTTCTCCAAACTGCTCAAACTTTCCGCTACTGGTTCTCCAGAACTGATCAGAACTTGCTGAATACCATCTCTGAAAACAACTGAGATAAAACACATCACAACCTTGTCAACTTGATTTGCATGATAGTGGCAATCGTCTATTTTACCAGATCAGTAAATAGCTAGGGGAAAATGCATGTAAAGATTTGAAGAATAGGTTATCTGGCTTGACTGGTCTGGGACAAGCAGGCTCCAGCTCTATTTCTAAAATGTGCGGTGGGGAGAAGTTGTGTGTGTGTGTGTGTGTGTGTGTGTGTGTGTGTGTGTGTGTTTGTGTGACTGAGCATTAGTTGCCCAGCTCTGCCATCTGTTTATCATTCTGCTTTGCTCACCACCCCTCCTGCTTTCTAGATACGATTCTGCGGAATGCCAACTGCCTTTTCTCCAGCGATTTTATCTCCAAGCAGATTCTACTACAGAATTGGTTCATTTCACCCCAGGTGAACCAATAGCCTTCTCCATCAGCTGAATTTAAAATAATTGTAGTATTGGACATTGTAACTTTAAGGAAAATTCAGACACCCCTGAGCAGATTCAGGGAAGGGCAAGGGAACTTATCAGGGGACTAAAGGCAATGAGCTGATCTGCACATTCTACTTGGCCCTCTCCAGTAGGGGCCACCCACTGCTTCCTGAGTGATGGGATGGATTATGTCATCCTGCTCCCTGCCCAGGGGTAAATGCACCCTGCAGCTGTGTTTCCTCCTTTCAGTTTCAAAAACAATTGTTTTCTAATCAGAGACAACGAAAGTCCTTCAAAATGGATCGTTTCCAAAACTTCATTCTCATCTAAAATAGCATTCCTCAAACTTGGCAACTTTATGACATGCGGATTTCAACTCCCAGAATTCCCCAGCCACCATTGCATTAAAGAGGGCTGAAGGTTAAAACATATGAAGAACAATTACAGCAATGGTCCCCATCCTTTTGGGCATCAGTGACGGGGTCCCTAGAGAGAGGTTTTTCCAAGGATTGGAGGGGGTGTGGTTTCATGTGCTACCTGCATATTGTAAATGGGGCTTCTCTTGTTTACACAGCCCAGTTTTTGGCATGTTGTGGACTGCTGCCAGTCCATGAACTGGGAGTTGGGGACGCCAGGTTACAGGAATTGGGCAAGTCTAGTCTAATGAAAAGAACAACTAGGGGAGACATGATAGCAATGTCCCAATATGTCCCAAAGGTGTTTTTTTTTTTTTTTNTTGTTAAAAATAAAAACACTTTTTATTAAAAAAAAAATAGGGTCCTCATTTTATCCACCTTGGAAGGATGGAAGGCTGAGTCAACCTTGAGCCTGGTGGGATTTGAACTGCCAAATTGCAGTCAGTAGAAATACCCTGCAATTCTGAATTCTAACCATTGCACCACCACGGCTCATAATATGATATAAGCAATGTTCCAATATCTCCGGGGCTGCCCCAAAGAAGAGGGAGTCAAGCTATTTTCAAAGCACCTGAGGGCAGGACAAGAAGCAATGGAAGGAAACTAACCAAAGAAAGAAGCAACCTTGAACTAAGGAGAAATTTCCCAACTGAAAAATTCACCAGTGGAACAACTTCCCAAGTTGTGGATACAACACTGGAGGATTTTAAGAAGAGGTTGGACAGCCATTTGTCTGAATTGCTATAGAGTTTCCTGCCTGAGCAGGACTAAATTGGATTAAAAGACCTCCAACTCTGTTATTCTGTTAATTGAATGAAATGTTCTCAGCCCCCAACTCTCTCTCTCTCTTGCTAATTCTGCAAAAAAAGGAATCCTAGGAAATGCCATAATCAGGTCGCTGCATATGCTCCGCCATAAACACACATTTGGCTGGACATGTTAGAGGAAACCATATGCCTTGTATACTGTGCCCTGTGGATTATCAGGCTGTGCAAATTCAGAGGAGATAGCTGAAAGTGTAAAATTCAGATAGAAGAGAATATTTGTAGATCAAGGTTAAATTGTCGTGTCCTTAGTGTTCCTTAAGCTTGGTGGTTTAGTTGCAGACGTTTCATTACCAAACTGAGTACTAGAAGGGAATAATGGGGTTTGCTCTTTGTTTGTATACAAGTGCCAACAGAGAAGAACATTTGTAACTCAGGGTTGAACTGTAGAATCCTTAGGGCTCTCTGTGCTTGGTTGTTTTCTTGCAGACGTTTCATTACCAAACTAAGTAACCGATGTCCTCAGTGCCTGATGATATTACCTAG
Organism: Laticauda laticaudata; assembly: GCA_004320025.1. Lineage (NCBI taxonomy): Eukaryota > Metazoa > Chordata > Lepidosauria > Squamata > Elapidae > Laticauda > Laticauda laticaudata. Next base: position 10,434 of record BHFT01029214.1, on the reverse strand, counting down.
TTTGGTAATGAAAGTTCTGCAAGAAAATAATGAAGCACAGAGAGCACCAAGGACTGCACAGTAAAGATATACTTAGGAATAAGCTGTTACTCGTGTTTTTGAATGGCTGTAGCTGTGACTGAATAAGATCATATTAACTCAGCCTAATTGGTTGGTTCTAATCAACATAGATTTACGGAAACTCCAGCTTTTGCTTTTGATTCTGAAACAAGGCCTGGATTCTGTCTTAATTTGATGGCTCATTTTCTGCAAGAATGCCATAGGGGAACCTCAGCTTGGCTCCTGAACTTAATGTGACTGACTTTCTGCTCCACTGAATTCATGACAGATGATTTCAGCGGCTCAGCTCCATTCTGGTTAGGTTAAAGTGCAGCAGAACAATTTTTTCTCCCATTATCAGCTGGACTGAATGAAAGAAACACCTTCCTGCATTGGCCCTGTAAAGTGGGGAAAAAAACAAAAGGAGATTTCTTCCCACAACCTGTTCTCCAAACTGCTTAAAAAGTTAAGAAGAGGTTCTCGCGAATAGGGGAGAATTCCACTCCTGCTTCCTGGAGAAAAAGCCAAACTTTAAGAGCCAGGAATTTGGAAAGACGATGCTGGATCACAAGGAAAAAGATTGTGTCCATTTTATACATAGAATAAAGATGTTGAGTTTCCTGCATCTTTCTGGAAGAGTTGGGTTCTTGGGATAGGGGTCTCTCACTTGGCTGATTTTGTGCAAGGGTGGAGACAAGGATTAACTCTCCCCCTTTGGTTTGGTGATGGGAAATAAATCAGGGCTGTACTTTCTTCTTTGGTCAGCCCAGAACAAGATTGGAGACCCTTGCCTTGAAAATCCTTTGATGTGAATCAGTTCCCTAAAGCAGTCAACCTCTGTTGATTTTCCAAAACTTTCTCTTTGTGAGCTTCCAAGAAGGCAAACTAATTGCATTTTCAAGAGCTTTGAGAATTTGAGAGACATTTGAAGGCAGAATGGCCTGGATCAAGAAAATCACTCTGATCTTCTGTCCCTGTCGGGGGTTAAGAAAACCTCAAATAATTATTTGTGGGTGAAGGCTGCGCATTGCAATTAAATCATGGTTTGCCTCAGTGTGATATTAAACGAGAACTGGCAGGGTTTGCCGCCTTAGAAACTGCAATGGTTGGATTCACACAACTCACCAAAATCAAGGAGAGAATAACAGAATAATATTTTTACTTTTCTCTGATTTCCCCCCCCCCTTTATTTTCCCTTCCACTTTTTATTCCTCTCTATTTTTAGAATTAGAATTAGAATAACAAGAGTTGGAAGGGACCTTGGAGATCTTCTAGTCCAACCTCCCGGTTAGGCAGGAAATCCTATACCATTTCAGACAAATGGCTGTCCAACCTCTTCTTAAAAACCTCCAGTGATGGAGCTCCCACAATTTCTGGAGACAAGCTGTTCCACTAAATAATTATTTTTCACTGTTAGGAATTTCTCCTTGGTTCTAGGTTGCTTCTCTCCTTGATTAGTTTCCATCCATTGTCTTGCCTTCAGGTGCTTTGGAGTATACGTTGACTCCCTCTTCTTGGGGGCAGACCCTCAGATATTGGAAGACTGCTATCATGTCACCCCTGCTCTTTCTTTTCAGTAGATGAGACATACCCAATTCCTACAACTGTTCTTCATATGTTTTATTTATATTGTATCTATTGCTTCTTGTCTTGCCTTCAGGTGCTTTGGAAAATAGCTTGATTCCCTCTTTTTTGTTACTGGTATATTATATAGTATTGATATTGGAATGCTGATATTGTGTCCTTCTTTTCATTAAACTAGACATACCCAATTCCATGCATTATAGCAGATCTGAATAATGTGTAAAAGTCCAGCCTCTCTTTCAAGGTTTCTCCTAAGTGATTTATTTTCTGTAGCTGCAGTTCTGAGCTGCAACTACATAAAGCTAAGTCCAGAAGAAAGGAATTGTATAATGTTGCATTGTTTGAACACCTTCCTCTTCATAAAGGAATAAACCGTGCAATATTTTCTTTTCGTTTATTGCATTTTGATTTTCAGCCCGCATATTACTGCAAACTGTACGTTAGCATGCTTCCAATCTAATTATAAACTATTATCAGTGCAAATATAATGAAATATATACAGTATAATAACCTAGAATACTAGAATCTAAATGACTTTAAAAATGAATAGACCCATATTTAAAATCCACACAGCTCTTAAAAATGCATTAAAACTGTCCTGAAGGAATACTTAAATAAAATTATAACAATAACATAATAACAAAATTCAAAGGGATTTTGGTACTCTTCTATTTCAACCTCCTGCTCAGGCAGGAAACCCTACACCACTTCAGACAAATGAGTATCCAATCTCTTCTTAAAAACTTCCAATATTGGAGTATTTACAACTTCTGAAGGCAAGCCAGTTCCACTGATTAATTGTCCTCACTGTCAGAGAATAGAAGGGGCACTTACCAAATTTGCAAATGATACTAAGCTGGCAGGAACAGCTAACACCCAAGAAGATAGGCTCAAGATCCAGATGATTTTGACAGACTAGAACACTGGCCCATATCTAACAAAATGAAATTGAATGTAGCGGAAAGTAAAGTCCTTCGGCAAGAAAAACCAAAAGGACACATATAGACTGGGTGAAACCAGGCTCAATAGCAGGAACCGTGAGAGGGGATCTTGGAGTCTTCATGGACAACCAGCTGAATATGAGCCAGCAGTGTGCAGAGGCAGCCAAAAAAGCTAATGCAATCCTAAATTGCATTAACAGAGGGATACAATCAAGATCAAGTGAGGTACTAATACCACTCTATAAAACCCTAGTAAAACCACACTTAGAGTACTGCATCCAGTTTTTATACCACATTATAAAAAAGAGTTGAGACTCTAGAAAAATACAGAGAAGAGCAACCAGGATGATTAGGGGACTGAGGCTGAAACATATGAAGAACGGTAGCAAAAACTAGGCATGGCTAGTCTAGTGAAGAAAAGGACCAGGGGAGGCAAGGAGAGCATCTTCCAATACTTGAGGGCTGCCACGAGAGGAGGAAGGGGTCAAGCTATTTTCCAAAGCACCTGTAGGCCAGACAAAGGAATAATGGATGGAAATGAGCAGGAGAGATTCAACCTGGAAATAAGGAGACAGGGAGAACATCAACCCATGGAATGGAATTTGCCCTCGAAAGTTGTGGAGTGCCATCAACTTGAGCCCTTCAAGAAGAGATTGGACTGCCATTTGTCAGAAATGGTGTAGGGTCTCCCGCTTGGCGGGGGGGGGGAGTTGGACGATGGTAACATTGAAATATCCTTCAAAGCTGTCCAAACTAATACTAAGCAATTAGAATTAAATAACAGTAAATTAAATCAAGGACAGTTCTATGACTAGAAAAGTATTTCCTTTAAGGAAACAGATGCATGATTCACCTTCCATCAAGACAACTGAAGAAGAGATATATGTTGATGTTTTATATGCAAGCCAATCTTTAGTCTAGCCCGATTGACACAAGAGAAACAGGCAGGCTGAGGAACACACAAGATGTATCCAATCTATCAGCTGGAGAGCAAAAATATTTGCTTGCTTTCTGTTGGTCATTCCTCATTCACCTATAATCCAAGTGATGATTTCACCAAAAATAGATGTCCAGGGTATGACTTGGTACTCTGGTGCTGGATTTATGTAGAAGGTGAAAATTACATGCTAATAAATTTAATCCAGGTAATCCTCAATTTACGACCTCAAAGGGGACTAGAATTTCTATTGCTAAGCCGACCAGTTGTTCAATGAGTCACGCCCGATTTTATAACCTTTCTTTTTGCCATTTTTCACTGAGAGAATCATTGAATTCGTTAAGTGAATCATATAGTCATTAAGTGAATCTGGATTCCCTCATGACTGCATGATTCACTTAATGAATTCATGAACTTTGCTTGCCAGAAGCTGCTGGGAAATACATGGTGTTTGCCAAATTCCCAAATTGCATAATCCTCACTCATTTACAGAACTTCTGACCCTGGTTAGACCACCAGGGAATTGTGTGTGTGTGTGTGTGTGTGTGAGAGAGAGNAGAGAGAGAGAGAGAGAGAGAGAGAGAGGGAGAGAGAGAGTGTATCTCATCCCTCGTGGTTATATATATAATTAGTTAAATTAATTATAATATAATTGTATATATAATTAGTGGCTGACCATCTGCCTAATGGGTGGTGGCGGCAAATAATGGATAAATAAAGAGCTTCCTCAGACACATCAATGACAGTTTTCACTAGAACCTAGCCTGTGGTCTGCTTAATCCAGGATGACTATTTGGGTGATGTATACAAAGCATGGCTACTTTTAACCTTGGCTGAGTTTGAAAAGCTCTGTAGCAAACCAGGTTAGTTCTTGGATGGAACACCAAAAGGAAACACCAAGACCGTAGCCAAGGCTAGGAAGTAAGCAAGTAAAATATTTCCGATGGAAAATATTAAGTTTTTGAATGTAACACAAGTCAGTTTACATTTAAATGAAACACAGCTTAGTTTATTTCTTAAGCCAGGCCCACCCTTGTTCTTATAATCTTTTGAAGACAGACTGAGGCTGGAGGAGAAAAAAAATATATCTTGAAGTAATGTTTAATCTGATAAAAAATCTTCTTTCTTTGAAGATGTTTTGCTTGAGAATACAGATAAACCTCCAAGGGGCCTCAAGGACTCTCTAAAAAGGATGCAAATGACCAGCTGTCTTGCAAGGAGTATAAATCCTTCAATTCCCCACCATTCAGTCAGAGCTGAAGAAGCTTCTTGGATGAGAAGCAAAACGTCTTCAAAGAAAAACCAGAAAGTCCAGTAGCCTCTTGAAAAAATAAGCACCTATGGGACAATCCTGTCAAATGTTTTTAAAATGTGTAATCCAACAACATACTCATCTCTGAGGGGGGGGGGAAAAACAAGGAACAGAGGATTCCTGAGAAGAAATCCTCAAATTACAACCATAATGGAGCCTGCCTATCACAGTCATAACTTGTGCCGACCTTAAAGCGGGTAGGTCATGGGACCAACCTAATTTTATGAATTTTTTTGTAGAGGTCATTAAACAAATTGCATGGTTGTTAAGTGAACCCATGAGCCAGGTTGTAAGTACCCTCAAGATAGATGTCATGCCCCTGTTGCAGATTGACTCAGAGGGAGAGGAGGAACAGCCGACAGGGAGTGGAAGTGTGGCTCTGGAGGTTGTGGAGGAGGCTGGGGAAGGGCAGAGGCCAGCTGAGCAGTCAGAGGAGGACCCAGGCCCATCCCCTCTCCATCCTAGGGCATGCTGGGAGGAGAGGATAAGGGAGAGACGTGAGCGGCATGGTCTATGGGGGAGGAAAGGGCCTTGATCCCCCTCATGGGCTGGAGCTGTGAGAACTGGTTGAAAGGACGGACATGTGTATGGGCCAGTGCTGGAAACAAAGTGTGGAAATATCTCCAGTCTGTCGTTCCTCTCTAAGTTTGGTGTCCTTCCCAGTGTATGTTCCAATATCTATGGATGTCTTCAAGCTCTTATATTGCCTGGTTCCCTTAATTGCTTCAGAAAGACCAGGAAAATCCATTTGCCTCTTGAAAAAGGACCTTTGGGACAACTATGACCTGGATGACTGAGAATCTCCATAGATGCTTGACAGGATTCAATACCCTGAATTGAGCTAGGGCAGATATTAAAAATCAGCAGCCTTTGGAAAATAAAAACCCAAACTCAAGAGAGTTGCAGATAAATTAGCTGTCAGAAAGCAGATCTAAAGATAAGCAAGGTAAAGCAATTGGAGAGAAAACAGTGTTAGAATTTATCTCCAGAAAGATCCTATCAACTGAGGCAGGAACAACACACAGAGAGTACTGAAAGCTTAATGAGAAACAAAAACACTGGAATAAAATAGTCGTAAATTCTTCATCAGCTGGCACTGAAAGACATATTGGTTTAATGATAACATGGGCCAAAATTTTTGGACATAATATTGAGCTCAAAGATTGGGAAACAATTTGGAATAAAAATTATATAATAACAAAATCTGCTGCATATAAGGAAAATCAATATAAAATGTCTTATCGTTGGTATCTGGCCCCAACAAGGTTGGCAAAAATGTACCCAAATTTGAACCCAAACTGTTGGAAATGCCAACAAGGACAAAGTACCTTCTTTCACTCATGGTGGTTATGCCCCGAAGTAAAAAAAGTATTGGATTAAAATACAAAAATGGCTGTATGAAATAACAAATTGTCAAACAAATCTGAAGCCAGAATTGTTCCTTTTAGGGATAATTAAGGGGAAATATAACAAAAAGATAAAATATATGATCTTGCACATGACTACAACACACTCGCCCAATGCTGGAAAAAAGAAAGCATACCGTCAGAAGGCCTAGTGATCCAAAAGATCTTATATTGTGTGGAAATGGATAAAATCACCCTAGAATTAAAAGGTAAAGAAGATTCGGAGTATTATATGGTATGGGGAAAATGGTATGAATGGATAGGCAATAGGAATAAGAATTGCAGAGATAAGAAGAAGAAATGTATATGAAATGTATATGAATAATTAGAAATGTATGGAAATGTGTATTTGTAACAAACGCCTCTGTACTGTAAAAGATGTTTAAGATGTGTAAAGAGAAAAAAGTGCAATAAAAACATTAAGAAGGAAAGAAAGAAAGAAAGAAAGAAAGAAAGAAAGAAAGAAAGAAAGAAAGAAAGAAAGAAAGAAAAGAAAGACATATCTGTTTGTTAGATTGATGTAATGCAAGAGCTCAGGGTAGCATCATCTGAGGGAAGTTGAGCTGAGAGAAAGGGACTGACCCAAAGTTCACCTTCATTCCGTAAAGAAGAACAAGAATTTGGGTCTCCACACTCCTAATCTGGAGCTGGTATTCAGCCGGTTCTGACTGGTAGTGGAAATTTTGAGTAGTTCGGAGAACCAGCAAATACAACCTCTGACTGGCCCTGCCCCCCATCTATTCTCTGCCTCCCAAGTCCTAGCTGATCAGTTGGGTCTTCTTTTGTTGCCCTGCGCAGGAGAATGGAGCTGGAAAGCAGCTTAAGTCAGCATTCCAGAAAACCTCCACTCCAACCAATAACTCTGAGACAGACATCTTCTCAAAAGTTCTGCTTTATTTGGACAGTAAACTGGCACATCTGAGGAATCCCGAATCTGACAATTCAGGGTTTCCTTGCAATAAATAAAAACTACAAATCCACCCCCTGGACTCATCATCGCATCACATGCCCCAATCACTATCCATCCCAACTTGAGACTTCCCCTCACCCAGGTGCAAAAATAACATGACCTTGATTTAGAAAAAGAATGCTATTAGGTCTAACCACATACACTCCACCTCCCATTTTCCCAGGCTCAAGAATGCGGCAGTGTGGAAGCGTCTGGTGTCAATATGGCTTCCAAAGCTGACAGGTTAGTGGGATGGGGAGGGAATGGGGATTTTACAGTAACCTTCCCCTGCCCTGCCCACCAAGCCATGCTTACCAAGCCGCGCCCACAGAACCAGTAGGAAAAAATGTTGAATCCCACCACTGCTCCAAATCCAGTATTTTCACCATGATTTACCTAGGCTTTTGGACTGAGAAGGATGGATTGGCCTCAGTTCCCTCAGGGTCCTTCCGTGCCTGAAGTATGACTAGGGGGTAACATGATAGCAATCTTCCAATATTTGAGGTGCTGCCACGAAGAGGGGGGGTGAACCTATTCTCCATAGCACAGAGATGTAACAGATGGGAGATTATCAAAGAAAGATTCCATCCTAGAATTAAAGAGAAATTTCCTGACAGTGACAAAAATCAACCATTGGAAAGTTTGTCTTCAAAAACCTGTGAGCGCTCTATCCCTGGAGGTTTGCAAGAAGATGTAGGACCACCATTTATCTGAAATGGGATAGGGTTTCTTTCTTGAGCAGGGGGTTGGACTAGAAGACCTCCAGGGTCCCTTTCCAACTCTGTTATCCTGATACTAATCTGGTCTTCCCACTCCATGAATCTTGGACCTTCATAGTTGCCCCACACTGAACAGAAAACAGAGACTATCAGATTCTTCTGTCTGTTCCCCTCTTTGTAAAGGAAAGGTAAAAGAGCACTGACCCCTCCAAACAGCTCAAGCAGGTCAACAAATCCCAAAGACACCAACATAAGCTCTTTGGTCAGGATTCGTTGGCCAAGATAGAAGTTGTCATCCCCAAACGATGAAAGCAAGCACCCCCTTCTGTCATTCCCCCCTGCCCCCACGATTCCAGGGGAGGAGAAAGGAGGAAAGATGCTTAATTCAGCACCCCCCCTCCTCCTTCTCCCCGTCAGGATTTTTCTCTGAAATGGTTAACAGCGGCCGAGCTCCAGCCCACACACACATGATCTCATTTCTCCTGCTGCCAATCCCAGCCATTGGCTGCTACAGCAAAAGAATCAGTGGGAGCCAGAAGCCTTCACCAGCCAGAAGCAGCCAGAGAAAGAGAGAGAGAACGAGAGAGAGAACGCAACAAGAGCAGAAAGGAAGGAGAGGACTTTCCTTGTGGTTCTCTACTCCCAGAAAGAAGCTGCATTGCAAGAGTTCTGGATCTTTGCCCTCCCAGGGAGTTGGGGTAAGAATCTCCCACCGGGCACCTGCCAGAATGATGAACTGTAAGTCCAACTCGTTGACTTGCCTCCAAGGAGGAAAATCTGGGATGCCCGTCGCTGTCACCACGGACTCCACCGCCACCTTGAATAAGCTAGCCCTGGCCACGGGAGGTACTGAGAAATCGTGGTACCGTTGCATCTTTCCCTTTGGCATCGTTGCCTTGGTGATCGGCATTGCCGCCACCTGCATCACCTTCACCATCAACGGGCCCCAGATGGACATTGCCAAGGTGGTCTCGGTGGCCACCTTGATTTTTGGAGTCGGCCTCCTGGTGGCCGCGTTGGTCTGCTGGCGGGCCAAACGAGAGCGTCAACGGAAGAAGCAGCAGGAAGAGCCCCTTCCCTTAGAACCAGGGGGTCTCTGAAAGCCCACCCTTGAGCCAACCCCCTCCTCCAGGAACCAATCTTTGCTGTAGAGAACCCTATCTTTTTCATGTCATCCATGGCAGGCGTTGGGGAAAGAAGCTATGGAGACACGTGTCCCATGACTTGGGGATGGAGAAGCGTAGAAGCCAGCCAGCCATCCAGGGGGCCCTTGGAGCTCCCTTAAGATGGTTTGATCTCAGCCAATGTGGGTACAGACCAAAAACACCCCAACTTCAGGAAGAGAGTAACAAAAATCCTTTCCTTGAAGATACTGACTGCTACTTTCCAGTGCAGCTACGCCCACCTCTGCCTGACTGTGAAAAACAAACCAACCAAAATATCCTTTCAGGGGAAAAAAAAGAAAAACCTGAAACTTCAATCCCAGGGCATGGAGCTGGAGGCTGTGAGAAGTTCCAAGTGGCTTCTTCAGTGAGAATCAGTTTTCCTGCCTTGGGTTACCTGCCCTCCAGCGAAGGGGGGATGAGGAAGGAGACCAGGATTCCATCTGGGCTGCAACAGCCACCCTCGTTTCCCCACACGTGGGAAACCAGGTTGAAAGTTACTACGCAGCATTTAGGAACAAGCAAGGATTTCCCCTCTGCGGCCAAGACGTCCAGCAAGTTAGGTGGAGAGCTTGCTTTGTTCTTGGATGGGAAAGAGGGCGATGTGCCAAGATGCCCACCTCGGTTTGCGAGGTCTCACGAAAACGCTGAGCTGCAGCAACTGTTACTGCTACTTGTAAAGTGGTACAGCTTCTGACTGTCAGGATTTGAGGGAGGGAGGGGGGAAATGGGAGGGGGGGTTGATTTATTATGGAGTAGCCATTTGGTGCCTATAAANTTGATTTATTATGGAGTAGCCATTTGGTGCCTATAAAGACAATGTAGCCATGGACCCCCTCCTTTGCAAGCACTGAGTACATAGAGAGTGGAGCTCGCAAAGGGTGCATTAAAACTTGATTTGATTTTAAAACTTGATCCTGCCCTCGATCTCTCTTACTGGCCCTCACTTTGGATAAATTCGATCTGGGTCAGGCTACACCAGAGAGGTGTGCACTGGTGCTTGTAACACTGAAAGGATTTTGTGCGTGAAAGTGCCCAATGCTGGTTCCATTAGCTGCTTCTGGACAAGAGTTGCAAAAATAGCTTGAGTGTTGTCCTCCTTGGTTGGGAGTCTGGAAGGGTGAAAAAGCACATTGGTTTGACCTTCTCTCCATGGAGCAAGCTTGGGCTATAAAGAGTGAAAAATGAGATGCAGTAATGTGTATTACAAATAGATGCATAAGGGAATTGCCAGCTTCACCCTTTGAAGTCATTCTTTGGAAGGCGTTTTCAGTTCTGGAAAGATAGCTCGTAGGCTGTTTTTCATGCCTTCTCCATCATCCCATTAAATCCAGTGTGTGCTCCAGAAGCTTGTGTGGGTGTGGGTGTGTATCAAACTTGCCCT
>BHFT01029211.1:0-23628 GCA_004320025.1 Laticauda laticaudata | reverse complement strand
GGAGCCACCCCTGAAATTTTGCTCGTCCGCTGTGTCCTTTTTGCATACGTTTTGCATCCGTCGGCCAGTGGGACCTAACCTTAAGGTGTAGTTTGACAGCATTTAAAGACACTGTATATTTAGTAGTTCTACAATAGTTTTCTGAGGAATTTACCAACTGGATCCTAAAATTTCTGCAATAAAAAGTGCCAGGCAAGGATGATTGTTTAATATTTGTTTGATACTAGTAGCTTGTTCTTTTAGAACAAGAGTATAACAATTGTAATTGTTTTCAGAGTATACATTAGTATTATAGGCTAGCAGAAAATATTGCACTGTGCAGTGGACTAGACTAGATTATATCCATGATACTTTATTTTTGTAATATTTTTCATTTGATATCAGCTTTAATTTTATAACTAAGTTTTAACAATTACATGACATTCATTTTATTATAAGTCACCTAGAATCATGTAAAAGTGAGATGGACAATAGCAATAGCACTTAGACTTATATATCGCTTCACAGTGCTTTACAGACCGCTCTAAGCAGTTTACAGAATCAGCACATTGCTCTCAATAATCTGGATCCTCCTTTCACCTGCCACAGAAGGATGGACGGCTGAGTCAACTTTGAGCCTGTGAGGAATGTACCACTGGCAATCTGTAGAATTAAATCTGCAATTCTGCATTCTAACCACTGCACCACCACAGCTATATAAATTGAATAAATACACCAATAACTATTTCTAGGGATATTTATGAAAATACTGTATATGTAATGTCTAATTCTTCTAATTATCTGTTTTAGTCTAGCTGTTCTATATTTAGACATTTCAGAATATCTCCCCCCCCCCTCATTGATAGGACATAATGGGGACAGATAAGGAGGAGGCAAAGGGAGGCAAGGTACTGAAGTCTAGAGAGAGGGTGAACCTTGATATGAATTGTTTGTCACCCTCTAAATTAACAAATTTCTCTCATTACTTTTTGTACAAAAGGAAAAAAGACAGACCTCAGCTCCCTCACATCATCTCTTTCATTAGACAGTATAAGGACTGAATAGCAGATAACTCTATAGTGAAAGGAATGCAAAGTGAGATAAATAGTATAATTAGGAGTCTATTTTTTTAATAAGAAAATATTATTGAAGCTGGTGTTTGATGATAAAAATAAAATTTATTTAGGAAATAAGATGGATTATTTAGGCATGTTCACAGCCATGAGCCATTATGAGAAGGAAAAAATCAGGTAAGTACTACATAGTTCAGAGTTTGAAGAGAAAGAAAGACTAAATTGAGAAAAGAAGGAAGTGATGAAACAATATCACTCTGACATATTACAGACATATAAAATAAGTTTCTTAAATAAGACTATAAAGTCTTTTTTTTCTAACTTTGTACTTATTGCCTGTAGAAGCAAACACAGTTATGTATAGAACAGCAGTGTATGAAAAGCTACATTCCTACAGCGAGGCAATGAAGGACAGGGTGCGCATCATCACATCATCATCACCATCACACTCTCATAATTAATATCAAATTCACATTTCAGCTGGTAAGGCTCTATAGATGTAGGGTCATTATAAATATATCTTTTGCTTAAGTGCAAATAGGCCACATGTGCACGATGATGATAATGATGATGAGGAGGAGGAGGAGGAGAAGGAGGACGAGAAATATTGTCACATTAAAATGAGTCTGGAATCAAATCAGTAATCACTGATATCAATATAAAAATTTTGGTTATGTTCTCCAGGTATAATATTTTGGTTATGTTCTCCAGGTATCTAGATCTTGTTATTCTATATTATACAAAGACTTTCTATGAGTTAATTACAGTAACAGACAAGGTGTTTTGAATATTAACTTCACTGTTGTTTTACCTGCTATCTTTTTCTGTCATATGTGAAATGTAGGACCAGGACTATTTCCAACCAGGTCAATTTGGTTGCAAATAGATGTACAAGCTTATAAATTTTTGATCTTCTTTTCAAGGGGGAAGGCTATTATTGTTGCAATATTTGTGAGTGGGGGGGACAATGTGAATTTTGTCTTTTTAATTCATATTTTTCAATGTTTTTATTTTTGTTTTGCCTTTGTTCATTTTTTTTTAATTTTATATTTTAACCTTTTGAACAACATAAAATTGTTGGCAAATCCAAGCCAGTTGACAACAGCCTGGATCATGACCATGTTAATAAGGGGACACTGCATCAACTGGAAGTTCCAAAAACAGTTATCACTACTATTTGCTTAAATAGTTGCTGAATGAGTGGTCATTAAATAAGGACCACCTGTATTACAGAGAAGAAAATGCTACTTCTAAAATGATATGCATATGTTGTTGAAACATGTCATAACATAAATCAATCTGCTTCCTTCACCTCAGTAGAATTATTGTTTCAATAAATAATATGCAAATGCATATAGATATACCTATTTAATTTCACCCCTTCCTGCTGTTTAAATCAAGTTGTTAACAAGTGCACTGAGAGAAATAATAATGCTAAAACCAATCTGTTCTTGGAACTGATTTTATACATGCATTTGGGAAAATGCATTTAAAAAAAAATTAAGATTGTATAATTCTATGATTGATTGAGACAAATAATTCAAATACTTTCAGGGTGTTAATTAAACTTTAAATTTTCATGACTCACAGGTCACTTCTATTCTTATGCAGTTTCCTTTCAAGTGCCGTAGTTCAACTTAATGAAATGCTTATCAAAAATGAGCCTGGAAATGAATATTTGGGGCATGGAGCATTTTGTTGACAATGAATGAGGACAGAGATGTTGCTAATGCTGTGATTCTAGGAAACATTATTCATTCTATCACCTAGCCAGAGTTAGAAAATTATCACAATTATGAAAGATCTGGAGTTGAGCAGGGAAACTAGCTTTTTAATGTCCACTCTTCTTAAATTAAACCATCAATATGAAATCTGACCTTTATATTCCATGTGAAAGGTAAAAGTATTGTTGTTTTTCATATGTTACTAAATGTTTTATGTAGGTTAGTGGTTATGCAATAACTGAGACTAATCTATTTAAGTTTAATTTAGCATCTATCCATTCTTAGAAATGTTTATTTCCTAATTAATCTAAAATGAAGTATTTATGTATGCCATCCCCAAAGTATTTTAGTCTGTTCGTTGTTTTCCTGGTTTAGAGAGAGATCAATTAACATATCTGTTATCCTAGCTGCATAATTTAATATCTGTTTATTTCCTTCATATTCTACATTCTCATCATTTAAATGGTTCTGTTATAGAATTGAATTCTAAATTTTATTTTGTGACAGGAAACTTGAAAAGAGGATTAAAAAGAAACAATTAGACAGGCAGTACCAAATAGCCATAATAAAGTGAAATGCTTTGCCTGGTGTGAAAGCCTACAGGATGAAAATAGTTTAGGAATATAAAGGTTAAGTTTTAAATCATTCTGGATTCCATCCCAAATCAATTTTTTCATATTTTTATCATCTAAATATTGTTTCATAGGTAATAATGCCAGGAAATCAATCTTACCTTTTAGAGTTGAAATAATAGAAGTTCTATCTGAATAAGAATTATACAAAAAAGTCTATTATATATAAGCCTACTTGTCCATTCTGGTAACATAATGTTAAATTTTGGTGAAGAAATCATTCATATAACTGAAGACATAAATACTCCTGTCATCCTGGTAATGATAGCTGTCAAGTGCTCAGGAAACAGGAGATTCAGGCAGTTCAAATGAGTATAAAGATTTATTCTACGCTTAAACTCTTTACAAGAAACTGAACTACTAACAGTCAAAGCAATTTGGTGGCATATAAAATTAACAGTGAGTTGGACTTAAATCTTTTATTGGACGTGAAGGGACACATGTCTGATGATGCATTTGACCCCTCCTTCAGCTCAGCCTGGTCATCTACTACAATGGCATTCAAATAGAGAACAGAAAAAAAGCTGTTCAACTTTGAGTACCTTACAAGCTGGTGTCTTATTTACAATGAAGCTGCCAACATAATGCCTTGTTTGCTATTAAAAGACTGATCCTACAGAAATCTGAGGTATTATTTAAAAATTATTATACCTAACTGAACCAGAAAAAAAGGGGGGAAATTGCATGGACTGTGACTGATTTCAAATGAAAGCTTAAGTATTTTTATACAGAAATAAAATTAATAGAGGAAATAAATGCTATATAGAATAGAATAGAATTCTTTATTGGCACAAGTGTGATTGGACACACAAGGAATTTGACTTGGTGCAAATATTCTCAGTATACATAAAAGAAAAGTGTTCTGACCCAATCCAGTTATCAGCAAGAAAATCTCAAACAAATGCAGCAACTCAAACCTTCACAGCTTTAATCTACAAATGACTTCTTTGTTGATAAAAGATGGCTTGCAGCCAATTAGTCTAACCAGAAAAGCCTTGACAGAATTCTTCAGATAAGCTGGAGTCTCTACACACAATGTTGGGTCATTAGAGTGTTTTGAAACCAGGCTTATATTCCCTGGAGGGAGGAGCCATTACATTACATCCTTACTCCTGAGTCGCCTGTGCTACTCCAGCTGTTCTCTTCTACAAATCATCCTGCACTCATGCGTACTTGGCACAGGCTCCTTGGGAACCTTCCCATCACTGCTGCCAGCCCCCACAATCCCTAAAGAAAGCAATCCACTTCCTGATGGTCCCAGCCCCTCATCCAAGTCCTCGTTCTCCTCCACCGTCCACACCTGCTGCCAGCTAACCACAACAAAAAGATACATTCGTCAAGAGTTAAGAAACATAAGNCGGGAAAAATGTTCTTGTGTCTACTTGTTCTGGTGTGCAGTGCTCTATAGCATCGTTTTGAGGGAAGGAGTTGAAACAGTTTATGTCCGGGATGTGAGGTGTCTGTAGATATTTTCACAGTCCTCTTTTTGACTTGTGCGGTATACAGGTCCTCAATTGAAGGCAGGTGGGTAGTAACTGATTTTTCTGCAGTCCTAATTAGCCTCTGAAGTCTGTGTCTGTCCTGTTGGGTTGCAGAACCAAACCAGACAGTTATAGAGGTGCAAATGATAGACTCAATAATTCTGCATGATTTCTGTGTCTGAAATTTTAAACTTTTAATTAATGCAATAACTGAGAAAAAATTGCAAATCCTGTCAGAGCCTATACTTTTATTTTTCCAAATAAAACATATTTACTTACTTACAGATCAGGAGACAAAAAGGATATAATCCAATGCAGACAAAATTATGCTGAAGCCCATTCCTCATAAATGACACAATTGGTATTTAATTTTGAAACAATTGGCCAGAAAAAATATAGTTTGTAAAAAGCCAATATGCAAATAAAACTTAAATCCCCCAGCTTTTGAATCCTGAAACAGCAATTATTTGGCCATCTTATTAATATGTATCTCTCATCTACAAATTTTCCTCATTTATATACATAAATAGATAGACTTGAAATATAACTTTATGAACTATATGTAGACTGAACTGGACATTGATTCATTACATAAATGATCTACTGAATTATATCATTATGGATTATGGAGACATTCTTCATCTTGCAATTACCATATTTCCGGTATCTTCTTCCAGATAAAATAGGTTAGATGCAGCTCATTCAAATTAGATGTCCCTGTTAAATGAGAGATTTTTAAAGTTTGTTTCAGAGCACCCACACATACTGGCTCTATGTGAATCTGGAAGCAGCAAGAGTCAGCAACAAGAGTCCAAAACTCTTGGAAGGAAGGAAGAAACAGGAAAGAAAAATATTTGAAAGCTGGCTTAGGCCACTGCATTATCAGAGAAAAAAGTATATTCAGTTTAACCCTTTATAACACCACCATTTCCATCATTACAGATTAGTCAATTAATGCAGTTAGGTAAATGAGAAATTTAACAAGCATTACGCAAACATAAATTTATACCAAATTAATAGAATACTTTGTATGCAACCCTATCACAATAAATATAGAATATAACCCTTTCAAGAAGCTTTCTAGAAGAAACTGGACTGCCATCTCTCAGAAATGGTGTAGGGTCTCCTGCTTTGGGGGGTTTGAACTGGATGACCTACAAGGTCCCTTCCAATGTTAATCAAATCTAACCTGCATCAGACACAAATGGTGTGTCTCTTTATTGTACTAAAATCTGCTTGGCAATGTCTCTGTGCTTTGTGATGTTCTCTTTCCAGAAAAGCCAATTCTTTTTAAATTAAGAACTGAATCAAATTATCTTAGAAATCACCAATATCCATTTTATTGGTTGCTCTACAGATCTGGAAAGTCACTTGTGTGGAATATCAAGGTTTGATAGCCCTTGCTTCTTGTCTAGATAAATCTACTGTCCAGAGTCATTCATCAGATTGGAGTTTGGTATCATCTGGATATGGATGGTACCCAAGTCTACATTCCAACCCAGGCTGTAAAGTCAAAACTGTCAATGTACTGAACAAGACCATCATTGAAATCTGGTAAAAGTTTGACATTTTTATTATTATTTTAGTTTTAAGAGAGATAAGGTTGTATGGAGTTTAGTGGACACTTTAAGCAACACTGATTCCAGTACAATAATTAATGTGCTATATATGTACTTTAAGATCATCTGGTCCTATTCAAGGATTACTAGATAGAATTAAAAGGAAAGGTACTCATTTGTTGCATTCAAACACTTATTCTCAGTAAAGTTGCTTGATTCATCTTACCCTATGATCTATTCATCATTATATGCTTAATGTTATACTTAATTCTCAAACTGTTGGTTTTATTTAATTGATGATACATCTTTAATAATTGGATAGTCCTGATTTTGAATTCATCTCATGGTATTCAACATGGTATAGCAAACATTAATTAGTCCATATTATATCATGAGTGATTGCTTGTGTTACATGGTAATAGCAACATTTTACACTTGCACCTGTCCACACAGCTTCCGTGAATATAATATATAAAGTAGGTCAGGTAAGAAAATGAGGAATACCTGGCCTTTATTTCATTAGCCATTGGATGTCACTGTTTAGCTATAAATGGATTGGTTCTTTCCAATAATAAGATGACCCAGAACACAATTCTTTGTCTTCTAAAACTGACTTCAGTAGGGTTTACTCTGAGAAAACTAATTGAAAAATTGCCTCAATAGGGGAGAAGCTGTGCCAAATGGAAGAGGAGAAAAACTGGGTGGTTTTCCAGTTGCTTGGTGCAAAGAAACTCCAAGAAGAGGGATGAAACCAAATGTGATATCGAATTATGGAGTTAATAAAAGGCAACCAGGTTTTTTTTTAGGTCTCATTATTATCCCTTTATTCCTAAAGCAGTAGTAAGTTCTACTTCAGGAGTTAATTTAACTTGGCAAGCATTGAGTAACATTGAGTAGTGTTTAGTAGTATTGACCATGGTGTACTTCTGGACTACTTATGAAGATTGAGAGTCGAGGTACCATTTTAGAATGGTTCTGTTCCTATTTCAGTTGTGATTTCACCTAACACCTAAATCTAATAAGATAGGAACTGGCCAGATTTCAGTTGCCAGGGATATTGAAAAATTGTTTACAGGCCTTCATTCTCCTAATTTAATGGAAATGGGGCACTGCTAATGGAGTCTTATAAAAGCCTCATATTGAATTGACAAAACTAATGAAAGAGCTTGAGAGACCTGTAAAAAAACTCAGTGCCAATCCATTTTATTATTTTAACCGTTCAGTCATGTCTGACTCTTAGTGACTTTATATGCAAGTGCTCACTATGCTACCTTGCCTATCCATATAAGGGCATATTATTTGAAAATAATATATCATTATAAAATAAGCATCTGAATATAGATATATTCTTTCCTCTATGTAAAGAAACAATGGTGAAGCATCATTTTCAATCTTTCTGTATTTAGGACTTGACATGCTCTCCCTGCCTATGTGTTAATACAAGGCCTATTTATCACTGTTTTTGTATTCTTCTACTCTCTGGACTTTAGTTCCAACATTCTACTCTCGAAGCTATTAATGAGGTGTAGCATTCATTTTTCCTGCATTTTTTTTCCTGCCCTGTTAGGAGTTTTGTTAGAAGCTGTCAGTTTAGATTGATGAAGCTTCTCTTAGCATGAGCTTGAATTTAAGCACTCAAGTCTAAATTGAAATATGTTCTTGCTGAAACCATTAGGGAAAAGACAGATGGAAAGTAGCTGGTCCTTTATAAGCATATCATGTCTGTTCTCTGCCTCATTGTATGTCATTTTTGAGTACAGATACTCATACAGAAAAAGATACCACTATCATCATGAGATGAAAATAGCTCTTGAATATATTCTCTATAGATGTGATATGGGATCTTCTTATCATATATTCCTTAGTCAATGGACTACATAGTAAGAACTTCACATGGTGGTAGATTTTTCAGAACTAAAAACTGGAAATAATCTCACAAATATAATGCTTGGTATTTCTTATATATATCCACAGATAGTTGAGATATCAGATAATGGGAAATCCTATTAGTAGCTGGAAAAGGCTGAACAAAAAGGCAGCACTGAGGCACCAATCAAAGCAGTACTAAGCACCAGATCCATAGAAGCAGGTATCTGCCACACTAGACAGGTTCTACAGTGCAGACTGTGTAGACACAGTCAAGCACATAATGGCAAAGTGTAAGGTGCAGGCAAGAACAGCATACATGGAATAGCATGATCAAGTAGCCACACTGTGTATAGGGACATTAATGTGTATGGGCTACAGTGTATGGGCTAGAGTGACCCTTCCAAGATCAGATGGGAGATTACACAAAAGATCATAGAGAATAAAAGGACTGGTTTCCTGTGGATGCAGACAGGCAGGTATTAGCCAATTAACAGATATCATAGTAAAAGATAAGGAACAGAATATAGCAGTGGGGTTAGATATTGTGGTGTCAAGTGACAGAAGCATCAGGAAAAAGGAGTATGAGAAACTGGAGAAGTATCTGGATCTGAAGGAGGAACTAGAGGCAATCTGAAAAATAAAATGGTCAAGAGTGGTTCAAAAAGATCCTAGAAAGAGTTCTCTGTCCAGAAGAGTGCAATGTTAGGAACAGTTAAGATACTACACAGAATCCTCAAACTCCCAGGCATCTGGGAGATGTATACAAAGGGATAGGAAGCAAATAATGTATACATTATATACATTAGATATTTTCCACTTCTACCCCATCTATGCATTAATATTTTATATATTTTAATATTAATTTTAATATTTTAATTTTTAATGCCTGCCATTTTAAATTTTTAATCCTGTAATTGTTTTGTTAAGTTATTTGTGGTATTGTAAACCAGCCAGTGTTGCTTGATAGAGCATAAATTAATTTAATAAATTTACATAATAAATTTAATAAAGAAATAAATTTAAAATCTAACACAGACTAAACTTAAAGAAAAAGAATTTTATTTATTTATATTTCATATTTATTAATCACCCATCTTCCTCAGATTTTCATAACAGAGCAATTCTTAGTGGTGTATAGATCATTTTCAATTTATGAGTACTTAGCTCTAGACTACTATATACATCAATATATAATATCGATAATATGTACACATAAATAGAGTTAAAGGCTTTTTTAAAGAGTTAATTCATTTTATTCTTATAATATAAAAATTGCACAGAATTCTTTCTGAGATGAAGTGTATTGATCAAATAAAATGAAATTATCTATTACATTTCTCTCTAGCCGGCCTGGTATTTTTATTAAGAGGTGTTGATAAGTAAATGTGACAGATCTGTCTGTAGGAAGAAGAGAAGAGTATGTGGCCTACAATATCTATTTCATGCCTATCACAAGAACATATATGGTAAGAGAAAGACATATTATATATCTGCCCTCTAGAAAAACTGAAGGTAGGACATACAATTACACCATTGTAACAGTTCTTTGTTTCTTCAAGGTTTTTTAATTTAAAATTAGCAGGCTAATAATATGCTAAAATGAAGTGAACGATATATTATTTATAAACTTACATTTTTGCTTTTCTTTCTTTTTTTTATGCTTCTCTTTTTCTCTCTCTCTCTTTTTAATGTCTTAATAGTAAAATTTAAAAAGGCATTCTTGAACTTCACTCCAGCCATCTACACCCAGGCTGATGGGGGATAATTGGTTAGAGTGAACATCCTGTGTGTTATTAACAAACAATATATAAGACATTTTCACTAAACTACCTTGAGTAGGTTGAGCAAGAAAATATTCTTGCTCGTGAGCAGAGAACTTCTGTCCAATGTCCAATGTGTACAGCATTACCTAACAGAGAATCAGATTTTATGTAGTATTTTTTGCAGATTTAATCAAATCATTAATTTTAACCTCAGTCATATGTTGATTGATTACAGATACTTCCAGCTTCCTCCCAGTACCTATTAGTACTAACGAAGCAATTGAACTGTAATACTTCAGTGGAGGTTAGATATAATCATTATTGCCAGCTTTTTTATTCTATTCCAACAGAGTCGGAAGTTTATCGAAAACACTTTTTTTCTTTCTTTTTGTCAAATCAAAAATGATTTTAATTTAATTATTCTGCTGTTTTATAATTACAAGTAATCTAAGTTTCTTTTGAAATACAGGCAATCCTCATCTAACATCCAGCTGCTTAGAGACCATTCAAAGTTAGAAACAGACTTCCTCAAAGCTATTTATGACCTGTTTTCATAGTTACAATGGACATTTGCAGCATTCTGTGGTTACATGATTGTGATATTTCAGTGGGCTTTGCCAGTTTCTGGTGCTTACATTCAATTTCTGGCAAAAAACACCCATTATGGAAAAATGGACTTTTTTAATGACTGCTGAGTTCAGTTAACAATTGCAACGTTTGCTTAATGATTGTGGGTATTCACTTAATGAGTGTGGCAAAAAAAGGTTATCAAATTGAATGTGATCAGATGTGATCTGCTTAACAATCATCATGACTTATGACTGTAATTCCGGTTGTAAGTTGAGAATTACCTGAATCTCAGAAGGGTTTATTACTTTGGATTTTGTCAAAAGGGTTTATACTCTGTAGAAAAGAGTAACAAAGATGATCAGGGATCTGGAGACTAAATCATATGATGAATGGCTAAGGAAAATATGTTTAGCCTTACAAAGAGAAGACTTAGTGGAAACATGATACTCATCTTCCAATACTTGAAGAGCTGTCACAAAGAAGAGGGTATCTATTTATTCTCCAAGCAGCCGAGGTCAAGAAAAGAAGAGTTGCTTCAGAGCAAGATGGGTGGTAAGTAAATTAAATAAATAAATAAATAAATAAATAAGCAAGTAACGGGTGGAAATTCATAAGATGTAAATCAAATCTAGAAATAAAAAGTAATTTCCTGACAGTGAAAACAATTAATCAATAAAATTGATTGCATCGTAGAACTGTGGGTGCTCTATCATTGAAGGTTTTCAAGAAAAAGTTGTCCAGGATGGTATCCTGCCTTAGGCAAAGGGTTGGATTAGAAGATCTCCAAGGTCCCTTCCAGTCCTATGATTTATGACCTCATGGGCAATAACTCAGCCTTTGATTAACTGATGGATTAGTTATTATGTGTCATCAAGTCAGTGTGAAGTCTCAGAGGTCACATAGATTTTCTCCCAATCTGTCCATAACTTGGTCCTTCAGATCCTCCAATAGTGTACCTTTCACCATGCAACTGAGTCCATCCACCTTGGTGCTGGTCACCCTATTTTTCTCTTTCTTTCCACCATTCCCAGCACTATAGACTTTTCCAGAGAATTAGGTCTTTGCACAATATATCCAAAATATGATAATTGAAACCTTTTGTGCTTTCAAGCTCTGAATGTGAATTCTGAACTGAATTATTCTATGATCTATTTGTTTTCTTTATTATTCATAGTATTCTCACAAGTCTTCTCCAATACCAAGGTGTCAATACTCTTTTCATCCTGTTTCTTCAAAGTTTAAATAGTGCCCTTACTTGGCTGACATTAAGCTGATATTTTCAAACTGGGATTATTCCAGAGTGCAACTTGGTTGAATCATATTTCATTCCAACAAACATTTATTGGAATATGAATGGAAGAACTCAAATCCTTGCGTCCCCAAAAAGAATGACCAACACAGAGAAATCTAACTGCCAAAACTGCACCTCACAAACCATGAACTCTTTCTTAGCTTTTCCAGTGTTCATCTTTACTGTCAAATTAAGTCAAAGGCAGATGTTGCTGCTTTGTATGGAATAGGAATGAAAATGCAGCACCTTACAGAAGCAACCCTTTTTCTTCCTCACCCCCCCGCCTTTAGTTGTATGAGCCTGAAAAGTGCCATCATTAAATAGTGCCATTTTAATATGCTCATTAAAGTAATGTGGAAAGAGACATGTCTCCCAAAAGTTTGCTCTTCTGTTAAGAATTTTTAAAGCAATAGACATTCCTCCACTTAGGTATTTATTGATACACAATAAACCATAAATACATTTTTTTAGTGGTAAAACTTGTTCTTCTGCCTGTTCTTCTGGACAGGTTGCTGAACCTGTCTGCCTTTTATCTCCTTTTGGTTATTAACCTACCATTTAAAATGTGGAGAAAAGTATAATGCAACAAAGACATAACTTAAATGTGTATAAGGTATTTTAATAATTGAGGGATTATAAAGCAAAGAATGTTAGTTTTATCACAGTTTATAGCTTCCAAAAATTGCAAGATTGTCCTTAAGTATCATGATCATTTTTAATCGTATGTCTCCAATGTTATTTAAGCAAAAAGAAAGGAATAAATTATGAAATATACCACAACAAAAATAAGGATAATTTATTCATTATTACCAGTGCAGTCAACTGCTTGCCTTAAGTGTCCCAGAGTATTTTTTTTTCAATAAACTATCTTAATTTGCTATGATAAAAATCTCTAATTAATTTCTATTGCTTGATCTGTCAAAGGCTGGGTGTTTTCTAGCATTATAAAATATTAATAGAACTGGAAATAAAAGTTGATTACTCTATAAAAAGTCTTGCTAATATTCATGGCAGACATTTGGGATATCCTACCCTCTGTGCCCACTATTTATAGCAGAAGATAACAGTGTTTTTCTTGTAGTTGTAATACAATATAGGTGTCACCTTAGGACTCAATCTGCTTGTTTGGCTAGCAATGTTAACTGCTCTGCCAACAGTTTTTCCATGAATTAACTGTCAAACAGAGAGTGTTTTTTTAGTCCCTGTTCATCTTAGTAACAGCAACAAGCATGATGAACATTTCAGGTTGTGTTATGGTGCTATCAGACAAAACAAATAGAAAGAATATAAATGGTGAAGAATTCAGCAGCAAAAAACTAGAGATATTTCATTATGTCTTTCCACAAATCAGTGTTACTCTGTGTATACTACAGGTAGTCCTCAACTTACAACAGTTCATTTAGTGACCTTTCAAAATTACAACAGCACTGCAAAAAGTGACTTATGACCATTTTTCACACTCATGACCATTGTAGTATACCCATGGTCACGTGATTTACATTTGGATACTTGACAACTGACTCACATTTATGAAGGCTGCAGTGTTCTGGAGCCATGGGATCCCTTTTGAGACTTTCTGACGAGCAAAGCCAATGGGGAAACCAGATTCGCTTAACAACTATATTACTAATTTAACAATTGCAGTTATTTACTTGACAAATGTGTCAAGAAAAATCGTAAAATGGGGCAAAACTCACTTAACAAAGTTCTCGCTTAACAACATAAATTTTGGGCTCAATTGTGGTTGTAAGTCAAGGACTATCTATATCATACTCAATACAAAGGATTTTCTGTATAACATATGAATATACTTCATCAAGAGATTGTTGAAAATTACTGAACACTACAAGGTACAGTCAGCTCTAACTATGATAATTTTGATTGTGAAGATTTCTGAAGCTGCATGGGACATGAAATAACTTCTGGGTGTGCTTGCCTCTATTTTTGTCTTATTTCATCCTTCTAACTTCTCTTACATGCCATTTCACTTTTTGTGCATTTTCATAACAGTGCTTCAGGTAAGTCCTCACATATTCACTAAAAAACAACACAAGTCTGATTATTGGAGAAAAAAAACAAGGGCGGTTGGAGAGAGGCCAACATGCCCATGAAAAGTGGCAACATAATCTCTCAAAAAGGGTGAGAAGGAAAATAAAATACAAGTGGTTGATTAGGATTTGTTCTTGAATAAGAGCAATCGCTGAAATTCTTTGACTATGGCTTCCTCCTATTTACAGCATCTATATCTATCTATCTATCTATCTATCTATCTATCTATCTATCTATCTATCTATCTATCTATCATCATTTATAGTTCTTGAATTTTTATGGTATAAACTTGCCCAAATGCCTTGTTTATGTTTGTGAGGGATGGTTTCAAAATTATTTAACAAAAAATAGAATTTTATGATGGATATGTATAGATTTGAAAATAGCAGGACCTATGCTGGTCTTGTTTCTACATAGAGATCTGGAGGAGAAGAGAATTAATCTTCAGTACTACCCTATTGTATTAATAAGTCAGGAATCTGTAGCACTTACCTGAAACTGTGATCCTAGATTTGTTTCATTCAGCCATTCAGCCTAAATTTGTTTCATTCAGTCCTGCCTACATTATCACCTACTTGGAAGCCTGCAAAAGTAGGCCATATATTAATAGCTTTGAAGGAATTGATTGGTTGATTTCAATACTAGATATGACCATCTATCTCATTACTTGGGTTTTTTTATAATATGCTCTTCCTTTCTGTTGGTGTCAAGGTAGATTATATTGTAAATTTGATGAAATCCTTTTTTTTTCTCATTCATTATACAGATGCTCAAGACTGAAATTAATATTAGTATCTTAGCTTTTTAATTTGGTATGTACTTATGCATAAATGAAGTACGCAATCATTTTACCTAGAATAATAACCATGTGTGGTAGGCTGTGGTGAGAGCTAATACCTGGCCAAAAGGCATCCAGTAAGCTACTTTCACTTAAGGTGGACTCACATTTGAGTATGCTCATCTTTACTCAACATCTTAAGCACTAGACTCCATTAGTTTTTATACTAGGTCACTGAATGAGCTAAATAAATGTGAAGAGGTGGGTCATGATTTCATGATGAATAAAGTTTAAATGGCAATTATAGGGGCCACAATGTCCAAGAGGTATGGATATTCATTGAATAAAAGAAAAATGACTGTTGAGGGGCAGGGGGACTGTTAGTTTGTCATGCTCAGAATGTCATTGTTAACCAATGACTATCATAAAATAGATCAGATGGCCATCCAAGCATTAAAAAGTGCAGTCTGTTCGTTCTTCTCATGAGCAGATGGATTCTGATCACAAGAATAGAGCCCTTTATTTTATTTTATTTTATTTTTATAGTTCTTATAATACAGAAACTTTATTGCTATTCAAAGATCAACATTCTGTTCCAACAAGTAACTTCCAGATGTCTCTGAAAGCTTATAAGCAAGGCATGAGAATAGTAGCCAGTCAAGCATCTGTTACTCAGATTACCTTTGAACAGGGAGCTTCACTTACACTGAGGAGATAATGGTACTTTGCTATTTATTCCTTGTACAACTTTCTTACTATACTTTTAAAGGACTTCCAAAAACAATGCCATTTCTTCTACAGTAGAATAAGAAAATTCCAGTATACTATTTTGTATCAAATGGTACCATATAAAATTAACAACGATCTGAAAACATAATTTTACAAACTCATCTACTTATTTAAAAAAAAAATCAAAAACAAAATGAAAACAAATGTTAAATATCATACTTCATTTGATATCGCTCCATTTACTTTGTTTGTTGCATTGACTAAACCAATAACAAGGAATCATTTGGTGATAGGAAATCCATTATTAAATAAATATGGCATCAGTGAATAAGATACTATGGGTGATACCAGGCAGTTCGTTTATGCAGAGATACATAGAAGTAGAGCCAGAGATATTTATTGTTTCCTTTTTAACTGGTTACTTAGATAAGAAGAAATAGTGGGTGGGATTGTAAATGAAAGATGATGTCATTTGAAACCTCCTCAGTAAAATTTTTGGGATTGGGGCAGAGTGATAAAATATTAGAAAACCCACCATCCATTAGGTCATCCTTATAGGAGGTATTTCCTCACCAGCTTCCTCAATGCATCCAACAGTGTGAGACCTTTTCATGTACTGCCTTCACTGGATAAATTGAGATACATTCAGAGATGTGTCTGCCTTCAAAATAACCCATGTTGAATTGTATGGCATAAATGTCAGCACAGGAAATGTTCTATGGCATTTTTGTATTATATAATAAACTATTTCGTGATCATTTTATATCAATGTTTTATTAAATGTGAAAAATTTCCATCCCATGGGAGTGATGGTCCTATTAGATGCATCATATACATTTGCCTATTTGCAGTACCTTCCTTCAAAAAATATTGCCCTGTAATGCACTGTTTTGCCCAGTTAAAGATTATGGGAACAGTAGTCCATGACCCACTTGAGTAACCACTTCAGAGGTATTTCCTTACCAGATTCCTCAATGCTTTCAACAATGGCAGAGCTTCTAATGTTGTAGGAAAATTCTTAAAAATTCAGAGAGATATTAATCCATGTTGATCTGCAAAGCACAGTCAAACATGATAAATTGACTGCAGGAAATATTTGATGACATTGTATTATATCATAAAATGCTTTATGATAATTTTATGTCATATTTTTTAAATAAAATTTACCACATTTCAATTCCCAAAGACTCATGGGTCCCAGATTTTGGACACATTCTGTAAATTAGCCCTTGTCTGAAAAGGTTTTGCCCTGTGATGCACTGTTTCATACAAATTGGTTTTTCTTATTACAGATAGTGACTGCTTGCTATCTGTATGGATTCTGTGACTCATTTGACCACAGAATCATGAAGGGGATGAACAGGAGACATCATGGACAACATACAGACTTTGGCCATCAAGGAACACATAAAGGTAAATAATACCTACATGCCATGCAAAAAAGACAATCAACAAGCCAAAAAAGTAACTAAAAGACCAAAACACCTTCCAACCATCAATTAACATCCAAGTGAGCAGAGATTCACACCAAGATTAACATCAGACCAACAATCAAGAAGTAAGCAATACCCCAATGAAGGAACTGCCCAACAAGCTAACAATAAGCAGCTCAAGCAAAGAGTCATAAAGACCACTCCCATCAACACTGAACAGACAAGTCACTACAATACAAATTGAGAGCAAACCCCTTCCTCACTAGCACCAATGATGTTACCTAGTTTGGGTAATTAAACATCTGCAAGAAACAACCAAACTCAGAGAGCATCCTCATACAGACTTCAACTACTTATTAAAAAAGACATTAAAAAACCTGAATCTGATAATGAGTCTAAATAATATATTCCCAAACTCACAGAGAAGAACATGAGATAATACTCTCTTCTTTTTGACCATTGAATTGATATGTCCATATTACTGTTACTACAGTCTTATAATGGATGTCAACAGAAAAAAAGGCATAAGAATTTCTGCAGAAAATAGAATATACACATTTTGACAGTGATTCATTTTCTTTTAAAAACAGTTTGCTCTAATGTGTATTAAATATAAAAGGAAGAAACAATGATTTATTGGTGTGTCCTTTTATATTGCAAAATATGTCAAAACATAAATATTTCATACTTGGCTATCTTCAATTCAGTATAATTTATCACCTAAGAAGCAAACTTTTTACTTATTATATTGATTAGATTATGGGATATGTCTGGTAGAAATAATGTAATCATAACAGCACTTTCTCCAAAATATTTCCAAGTATAGTATCCTCAAATACATGAGACAATTAAATTGACTTTGTTAGTTTGAAATAAGCATAATTGTACAACCATCCCCAACCTGGTGCTCTCAATTGTTTTTTGGGAGTACAACTAAATTGTAAATTCCCTGTCATCATATGACTTGTTCATATTGGTTGGAAATTATGAAAACTGCTATCACAAATTCTATAGAGGGCACAGACTGTACAAGACTGTTCCAGAAGAAGAAACTTAATTGTGAACGCATATAACATTTTACTTCAGAAGCACAAGAACTGAACTCAAATAAGAATATTTCAGAATGACTGCCCTCTATCAAAAGCACTGAACCAGAAAAAAGACCTTTGAAACAAATGGAAAATGCTTCTACTTCCATTAAGGTTTATTCTCATCACAGGTCATGGGATCTACTGAAGCTCAAGGGAGCTCTGCTTCATTTATATCCAGATAATTGCAACCCTGAAAAGTGTATGTGTTACTTTGGAAGCATTTTTCTACTGAATTTTTTAAAAAGATAGAGAAAATAATGAATTATGATCCATTACTTTAAGTCAAGTAGTGACTAACTAGCAGAATGTTGATCTTTTTAGAAGATAGATACTTTTATAACACCTTGAGTCTTAACATAAGGTATAACTGTATCGGAAAAACTGTCTATTAATTGTAAGGACTTGGGTTTTGTGGGGGCTTTTACTGTTTTAAATTGCTTCTCAGCACATACATGAAGGGGGAGAGGAACTAATGCAGTTAGCCAATTGATGAGATTGTAAGAGTGTCATTAAAAGGAACAAAATGCCCATACATTTCAATTTATAAATAAATATAAATAAAAGTTATTGTGCGTGTATCTATCTATTTAACTATATATAAAATATCATTATCTCTATTAGTCTATCTATCCATCCACACACACACACACACACACAGTAAATCTATTTATAAATAAACATAAATGAAATAAACATGAGATTTAGGAATATATATATAATAAGAAAGTGTTATTTATTATTGCTGTTTGGGAACACAGCAGTTATAGTTTTAGGCCATGTTAACAGAATGGCAAATACAGAAGGAATAGATATATTGTTTCTGCCTGTGCCAGCCATTTGAAAACAAAAACCAAGAAAGGTAAGGTCATTTGAAGGGAAATAATCTATGCTAATTCTAATGAGAAAGGGGACAGCTGAAAGAAGCAATTATTATCTCTTGATAAATGTGTAAAATACATTCCTAAGTGAAGAGAAATTGTCTTTCAAAGATTTCAGGTCATTATCAGACCAGGAACTAATGCCTAGGGGAGAGGGAGGCCTATAAAGAGGACTTGTGATAGTAGCAGTTCCACGAAGATCATCGGATAAAACATCACTGAATTTCTAGCTTCCAAACTTTGGTTGTCTGAAAAAAAAGAAGGTTCCACTCCCTGTTTCATGCACAGGTGCCAAATGAAACAGTGGATTGATCTCAGTTCATTACAATGAGCAGAATCTCCATGGTACAGCTAGGTTTGGGAACAGATCCAGATTTGATGGCCTATATACTTCTGTATACTGCCCGTTGTTCCTTGCTAACGAAATGGCCACTACAGTGCAATCATCATTTTGAGCACTGTGTTCCGTATCATTTCAGATTGGAAATGACATGGCACTGGGAGAGATTTTTGCATAAAAAGTCTCGGGGAAAAGGGATATCAGGAGAAAAAGCAAAAATGAAGGAACTGAATAGATGGTTGATTGGTTAATGCCTTACCTGTATGAAAGGTGATAAAGAACTATACTTGAAAAGATTCTCTATTTAGAGAAGCTCCAGGCCAAATCCAGGCCTTTTACACAAAGAGATCTATGAGCAGGAGATTCAGATAGGAAGAACCTCCTCATAGTCTTCTTCAGCAAGGTGAGAAGTACCATTTTTTGTTAACATTGTATTAACTATTTCTAAATTCCCAAGTTTAAATTACGCATAATATTAGTATTATATATATATATATAATTTATATATATATATAGTTTTTTTTGAATAGACGAGATGATTGCCACCAGACTGTCAATCATTTGAAGCCTGCACTTCTCAAATAGAAAGATCTCCACACCCACAAACCAGGCAAACACCTGTGCACAAACAGACATCCCCCTGAGAACACCTCCAGCTCCAAACACACCAACCAGGACCTAGATGAAACCAAGCTTTCCTAATAGAGTAATAGCCGTCCTTTCACGCACGAATCCAAGCTGGATGAAGCCTCCAAACACAGGAACACAGTGTTGCCAGCCAATCAAGCCACCAAAAACAGACAGAAGAAACGCAGAAACACCAATCAAACAAACTCCAAGAACAATAAACACAGACCAGACTCCCAAACCAATCAGGATGTGGAAAACATCCTGGCACAGCAGTAGGCTACCCTCAAATTAAAACCCAATGGCCTGATAGCCTGACCCCACATACAACTCAATACAGAAGCTGATGATAGGCAGATGAGATGTGTCGCTGAACGTTCTGCAACTTTAAAAGCAAACTAACAATGACGTGGATAATATCTATCCCACGTCATTTGTAGTTCTGTTAAAGTATTGTAGCAACGTTCAGCAGATCTCATCTGCCATCAAGTTCAGGTTTCTGTGATGGTGTCTCACAGTTCTCTGTTTAGCAAATTGAAGGAGCCCCTATGGATCACCACTGTCACCCGTCATGTGCAAACCTGTTCATGGAAGAATTCGAATCCAGAGCCCTGGCTGAATGCCACCCACAAACCCAAACTAATGGCTAAGATACTCGATGACACATTGTGATTTGGCCAATGGAAGAAAACCTAAACTTTCTGAACACACCTAAACAAAACACACACGCCAAATCAAGTTCACCATGGAAACCGGAAATAACAAACAACTACCCATTCCTAGATGTACTAATCTAACAAAGAACAGATGGCACACTGGGACACACCAATATACAAAAGAAAACACACACCAACCAGCTACCTCAACGCCCAATCCACCACCACCCAGACCACAATAACTTCCGTGGCAGAAAACACTATATTACCAGAACCACGCCTGGCAGAATAGACACATATAAGACTGACTAGTGCACCGCGTGATCTTGACAGTATTGACAGCCAATGGCTTCGCAAAAAAACAAACAGCCAACTTGATCCAAAAAACACACCAAGACATAACAGAGACCTAGAAGAACAACAGGACCTAATAGAACAGCATGTCTTGCCCTACATCAAGAGGTACTTACAGATAAAAATCAGTAAGATACTA
Organism: Laticauda laticaudata; assembly: GCA_004320025.1. Lineage (NCBI taxonomy): Eukaryota > Metazoa > Chordata > Lepidosauria > Squamata > Elapidae > Laticauda > Laticauda laticaudata. Next base: position 2,613 of record BHFT01029211.1, on the reverse strand, counting down.
CACAGCAGTCTACATTACATGCCTTCAAAACAGACAAAAGATAAGCGAGCCATCCTGAGAAACCCAAGATAAAATTGACCTGGAAAAAGCCAAGGACATAACGACGAAGTTCGCATGTGCCATCAATTGCACCGGCACATACATTTGGAACAGACCAATAGAAAGAATAAGTATCCCGCCTGGATGAACACAAAATGCAGTAAAAAAAGCTGGAACACACCTCCTCACATGGTCCACACATTGAAACCACAGGCTCATGAGCGATCAACTTACAATCGCACCAAAAACCCTAGCCCACTATAAGAAAACGCCAGCCAGCAGAATCATCAGAGAAGCCATAGAGATTGAAAAAAGGCAGAGGAAAGCAATGAATAGAGAGATGATTCACCAGACTGTCAATCATTGGAAGCCTGCACTCTCAAATAGAAAGTCTCCACACCACAAGCCAGGCAAACACACTGGGCAAAACAAGGACTTCCACCTCTGTGCCTCCAGCTACAAAGACAACCCCCCCACCAGGCAACCCAGATTGAAAACCTAGTTGCCTAATAGATAATGGCGTCCTTTCACACTGAAGCCAAGCTTGCACTGAGAGCCTCCAAACACAGGACAGTAGTGTTGCCAACAAATCAAAGCCACAAAAAAAGACAGAAGAAACAGAAACACAATCAAAACAAACTCCAAGTCCAATCAAACACAGACCAAGACTCCCAACCAATCAGGATGAAGAAAAAAACCAATCCTGGCAACAACAATTAGGCTAGCCTCAAATTTAAAACAAAAGCTGTGAGACTCTAGAACCCACATACAAACTCAATGCAGAAGACCTGATTGAATTGGCAGATGAATTCTGGTTTAAAACCGTTGCTACAACTTTAACAGCACTACAATGACGTGGGATAATACCCGAGGGAAGCTGAACAGCATATATATATATATATATATATGTACACTAGCTCAGGCTGATAGAGTTCAAGTTCAACCACATCTAAAAGACTTTGCTCATGTGTGTTTTACAGAGAGGTTTCATAGCTTCAGAACTGTATGTATTTAAGATTCATGACAATATGTCTCTCTATTTATATAACATGATAGAAAATCATCATATTGATTCTAGTAGTCATCATAAGAGTTTTCCACATATATGGTAAAATTTAATATCGTCCTTGACCACAGATCACAACTGGAACTGAAACTTCCATTGCTAAGTAATGCAGTCATTAAGTGAGTCATTAAGTGAGTCGAGACTTTGCTCAATTTTGCAACTTTTTTGCCAATGTCGTTCAGTGAATCATCACAGTCATTATCATGCTGCAGCCATCATAAATTCATGCCAATTTCCAAGGGCCCAAATTGTGATCACTTGACTGCAGGGGCACTACAACAATCATAAATGCATGTCATAAATCCATTCATCTGATCACTTTCCTTAGGGCCATTGTAACCTCAAATGGGCAGCTGGTGGTAAAGTGAGGATTACTTTTATAGCTTGCTCAAGCTGCATGAATTACTATGTAATCTGGTTTTGTCAAAGATTGAATGCTGTTTCATTTCCTTGTGCCAAAAAACGCTGTGTTTGTGTTCTTTGTTCCAGTAGGCAAGGGACTTGATTTACCAATGTTTAATTCATGAACACATATCTTCTAAATGTAACTTCATTGCGTTTAAGGAAAAAAAAGAGTCACCTCGTGGAATCTCTGCTTCTGTAGCAGTGGGATAGCAAATGAAATTATCACCACTAATCGATACCCAACTCTAACTATTTTCTATCAAAAACAGTGTTTTGCCAGAAACACAGAGCAGTAGTTCATTGAGGCAAGAAAACAAAACATTATTCATTTTTCTGTTCCAAAGCAAAGAAGGCTAAACTGCTGTGCTATAAATCAGACAAACAGCTGTCAGTTTCTTAGACTGTTGCTTCCCATTCTGTCCTGTTTCATATTACTGTTCCACCCTTCATTTCACATTAATAGACATATCCATCCCTGAGAAAATACTGTAAATGCATTCTAGGTACTTTTGTCTTGCTTTGTATATATTAAACATGCTTATAGGAATGATTGCACTGATGCCAGAAAATTCAGCACTTTTGTTTGCCCTTTGGACCTTGATCCAATTGGCAAACAACAAAACTATTGCATTAGAGCAGCTGTTGCATAATCATTAGCTGTTTAGCATCCTTCAACACAAGAAGATAGACTTATTGACTTTAGTCAGCTACTGACAAGTAGAAAGTAGACAAAGGATGAATCAAAACACAGCTTTCTATCTGCCACATGAAAAAGAAAGAACTTGCCTTTTCTAAGGTTTCCTGAGCAGTAGCTATTCTTTTTATTACATTTATCTTAGCAGCAGAAACAATGAATAGTTTTGCACTGCAGTATTTTTCATCTGATACATGTAATATAATCCAACTGTGGAAAGTCATCCAGGCAATTTATTCACTAATAAACTGATCAATCTTTCAGGTGCTTTTGCTGTTTCTACCAGTGAATATTATGAAGGTGAAAGTGCTAAATTCTTATCCCTTAGAATATGCCCAACGGATGCAAAACGTTTGTAAAAAGGACACAGCGGACGAGAAAAATGTTCCATCCATTGTTATCCGCTCTC
>BHFT01029210.1:0-11919 GCA_004320025.1 Laticauda laticaudata | reverse complement strand
CCACAATCTTTTCAATGTTCTCTCTTGCCACGTGCAAATTGCATTTTAATGGTTTTCTTTGTAAATCTGAAGCTATCTCATTGCATATGCTTGTGAAATTTTGATAAAACCTCCGTCTCATTCCATCCATCATTTCTCTTTATTATTTCCAGATTTCAGCCAAAATTGCTATTCATTATCTCAGCTAGTTTGTCCCTTTCTTCCTCTATGTTTTGCGGAATCTGAGATTAAAATTCTGATTTGTCCATCTCCCATCTCAACATCCCACTTTTATTTGTTCAAACTACAGTTTAATCTGCTATCAATATCTCGATCTTCTTATCTTCTCTTGTTTAATGTTCTTCTTCAATTTTTTGGAATCTCTCATCAGTTATTTCAATCATCATTTGTTGAACTTATTCTCCACCTTTCATCAGTTTTTGCTGTTCTTTGTTCAATGTTCTCTTTCTCTTTCCTTATTTGTATATTTTTGAATCCTTGCAAATCATCTGCAACACCCACTTTTTCCTGTTTCTTTTTCTTGCTGTAACATCATCTTATTAAGCAACGTCCCCCAGATGGTGAAGAGGAAGAAGTAGAAGTTGAGGAAACCGGCTGTTAATTTCCTTACTCATCTCAGACAAATTGAAAATCTTCAGGTTCTTCTAACCTTAATCCACTTGTGAAATAACAATTGTAATTCCAAGTAAAAATAGTCAGAAAAGAATAACAACAACAACAACAACAACAACAACAACAACAACAATTATTAATAATAATAATAATAATAATAATAATAATAATAATAATAATAATAATAATAATAATAATAAGTTCTTCAGTTTTGTCATTCCTTAATCCAATAGATGGGTTAGATAGCAGTAAAAACTTCAACAATTGAAGAAAAACCATAAACAACATAAACAAGAAATAAATAAAAATTTAAATCCTGGAAAGCAGAAAAATAGCAAATAAAAAACGAAAGAAGAGAAAAGAAAAAGTTCTTCTTCTTCAAACACCTTAATCCAATTAAAAAGTCTCAGTATAAAGGATGCAGTAAAAAAAAGAAACCGCAAAAAAACAACAACAACCAATTATGAAGGTAAGTAGAAAAAAATACAAGAAGGAGAGAGAAAAAAGAAAAAGACTACTCCCTTTAAAAGAAAAAGAAAAAAGAAGGAAATCATATAGTAAAAACTTCCTTTAAAATAAAATGCAAATGTAAAAATTTAACTTCCAAAAACAAAAAGAAAAGACAAAGCAAGTTCCAGAAAGGCCAAGATCTAAATAGCTATCACAAAAAAGTAATCTAGTAATGGAGAGGTTTTTGAAAGTAAAAAGCCCAGCTTAAAAAAAAATAAAAAGAGCACACTGCACCTTGTTTTATTATCCAAGGCTTTTGTTAAAATTTATAACTCTCTTCTCCAGTCTTATCACCTTTGTTTTTCTATAAACTTCACAACCAGACTCACTATGATAGAAACCCAAGAGCCACCTGCAAATAAATATTTCTCTCATGCTCCTCCCTCTATCTATATTCAAAACAGGCAAGTCTTTGAAAAGAAGTCGCAGTTCTTTCTCAGCTTGTCTGTCAAAAAAAAAAAAGAGATAGATATATTCCAAAGTCATCTATTGCAGTGTTACAAATTTCTTTCTGCTTCACTTTCCCCCTCCTTTTCAAGCAAGATATTAATAAAAAATTAATTAAAAAGGAAAAAGATAAAAAAAGATAACTGGAAGGAGTCTCTACACCTAAAATATTATAAAGTCAAAAGGAGAGAGAAAAGAATCGTGGGGAAAAAAAACAGTCCTGTTTCAAAATAGAAAATCATGATAAAAATCCGAGCAATGAGAAAAAAAAAATATTACTTGACTTCCTGTTAAAATCGCTGCTTAAACCACTTCTGTCAAAACTTTTTACAGATTCTTTTCTTTCCTTAGCATGTCCTTTCAAATCTTAAGGTAAAAGAAAAAATCTCACCAAAACCGCACACTTTTCTCTTCCATCTCTTTTGGTTTTCGAGCTGTGTCGCAACTCAGCACTTTAATGGCTGCCTCTTTGCCACTGGCCCAAGAAAGCTTCTCCTGGATCACCAGGGACTGTTGCAGGATTATCCTTGGGATTGACAGTAATCGTCTTTACATTCACCATCTCTTTGGGATGTTTAAGATCCATTTGGACCATCCAGCGAGCAAATATATCCAGTTGGTCTCAGACTTCTAATATTCCACATGCCATATCGTTGTGACACCAGCTGTTGCCCTACACCCATCTTTGACTTATTCTAATCAGTGATAGTTCAGCCATGGTCAAAAGATTTATTTCCAATATTATCATTTATTCCAATGATTGATTCTCTTTAATTTTCATTTCCTTCAAAGTATCCAAAATCCACCAAGTTTATATTGATAACTAAGACTGCCAAACAATTCCAGCAGCAAATTTCTTCCTCCCCCAACCCCCAAATTCAATATCCACTTTCACTTCCGACTCTGTTTGTGTGTTAAGCAATATTTCACTTATTTTGTATTGAATCAGTCTTTAAAAGAATCCAGTTATAGAACCATTCAGAATAATTCCTTTTACCACTAGATGGTACTCTTTGTTATGTCCAAATTCACCCTTTTCTCCATTTTTCTCTATTTAGGCTTCTAAATCCAAAGTTCCAATAAATCAAATGTCATACTATGTTTTATTTTTCTGTTTGCACATTCAAGTTCAGCTTAAAATTTGTCCTATTTAGTTCAATGAGATAATTATTCTCATTAACTTCTTCAGCTTCTCTTTCAAAATTCAGAACCACTTTCACTGTCAAAAATTTTTTTCTTTCACCACTGTCTTTATCCACTGCTTAATTATCTTAAATAATTCTTTAAATTTAATTTGGGTACCTTGTTCAATTGTTGCACCAGATTATATCACCAGATTAATTATTTCAAGCGTCCTCTCCTTCAGCCACTCCTGCATGATATTATCCCAGCTATCTTCCCTCTTCAGGGTGCCATTTTAGACACTTGCCAACAGCTGTCTTCGGAAGGGTAATTGCCAACCAAGGAGAGCAGATGTTCCCCTTGACCCAGTCTGATGGTCTCCCCTTCTCACCATCCCTGCAGGTGGCTCTAGCCCCAAATCAGATGATATGGACCCTCCAACGAAGAGCATTGTACCAAAGCAGTGGACAACACAGTCTTGGTCCGTATATGATTGACATCACTGAAAGGCCTTATGAAAGGTGTATTTTCATCGTAACCTTGTTGACTCCTTTCCAATTATGTTTATTGGTTATGGCCAAAAAGCTCAATTTTGGTCCCATCCTCCAAATGACTTTGTGCCAGAAGTTTTAGCTGTGTCTGTGCTGTCTGCGTATTGTAAAGGGATACATTGTGGCATTTGGTAGTAATGGCTTTCTTCTGGCAGCTTGACCATACAGGCCCATCTTTCTTCAAGTGCCCCTTGGTGTGCATCTTGAAACAGCCACACCACCACATGTTTTCAGAAAGTCCTGTATTTCACCTGAAGTTATTTGTGGGTTTTTCTTTGCATCCCAAACAATTTTCTTGGCAGCTGCGGCTGAAATTTTAGTTGGTCTACCTGACCATGGTTTGGTTTCATCAGAACCTCTCATTTTCCACTTCTGGATTAGTGTTTGAACATTGCTGATTGGCATTATCAATTCCTTGGATATCTTTTTATATCCCTTTCCTGTTTTATACAATTAAACTATCTTTTCCCACAGATCCTTTGACAATTCTTTTGCTTTCCCCATAACTCAGAAGCCAGAAACTTCAGTGCAGCACTGAATGAAAGATGCAAAGGTCTATCAGGAGTCAAGGAACTCACTGACCTTTTATACACACACATACACACACACACACTCACACTAATTACAGATTACAGATTACAGGTGAGGATGGTTACCTTTAATAACCATTCAAACCCCTTTGTGTCAACCTGTGGCCAAAATCACCAGGATATGTAAACTTTTAATCAGGATCATTGGGTAGTTTCTCTTGTCATTATGATTTAAAAAGAGTAAACACAGTTGAGTTATAATAAATGGCTTCATCCAACCACTAACCATGAGTGAAAGAAAATGTTTGTGTTATCATTCATATTCTCTGTCAAATGGCCAAGAAATCATAAATTCTGCCAGGGTATGTAAATTTATGAGCACAACTGTAGTTGTAAAATGTTAAGGGAAAAGCAAAAGAAAGTAATGTGAGGAGAAATATCCATCTGATTTAGTTCCAAGCTGGGAGAGATACTGGAAACATGGAGGCTGATTGAAAAGATGGTTTATTAATGAACCATCTCTGTCTCTGAAGAATCATTCAACTCTTCACTATAATCAAAAAGCTTGTGACATACTGGTTTTTGATTGAGATATTAGCTTCATCAGCAAATAATTTTCAGTAGCTATTTTTTATTATTATTACATCAGCTAATAACTGATCTTCTTTGAATGTATAGCCAAAGTTTACTGAGGATTTAAAAAAACAGATCTATATTTCTAACAAATGAGGTTCAGCTTAATGATGATTAATTTTCTACTGAAACATTTCAGCTCATGTCTCCCAGTTCCCAAAGAAACATCTAAAAGCTGCCTGTTAAATTAACAATACTAACCTATTCAACTTGGTGAAGTTAGCACATTTTAAGAAATTACTTAATCAAGAAATGCAATTAAGGGTTATGAGGCAAATTTTGTCTTTTGGGTTAGTATCACCTAAAAAGATAGTAAAGGAAATAATAATTAATTAGAGAACAATTTAATCTACCATGATAACATTAGTCCATTAATCAGAGTCTTAGAAGCAGTGGGATGAGATGAAAGGGTGGGTTAATTTAGAACTGAAGATTAAAGAGAAGACATATTAATGAGAAAGGTAAAGAAAGTAAAGATATTGTACATACTAATGAATTTATTTTTTTCAGTTATGGACCCTATAAAGAATAATTAAACATTTGGGAGATATCTGCAGGCTTTGTGAAGCTTGGAAGTGTTTTTAAAAATTGGGAAAAATTGAGAAATTGAACCATTAGCAAGTTTATTAAACTGATCGCAATTATCTTTACCTTTTAAAACAGTTGATGATGTTTATCTTTAAATGGATTGGAACCATAGTTTTATGGAACACCTATTCTCAGTCTTCCTAGCCATAAAGTTAATTAGATGAGACCATTCCCCACATGCCTTATATTAAAAAAAATGTGGCATAAAGCACAAGAAGGATAGCCTTTGATATGATCAAAGGCTTATTGATTATATGAATTTATATAGCTGCTATCTCAGTCTTGTAATTCTAAGCAGTAATAAACAAACAAACAAAGCACAAAAGCAAAGTAAACAAAGCAAAGTAAACAAACAAAAACAAAGTAACTGAGACCCCCCGTGTATCATCGCAATGAAAGAAATGTCCATAGCAAAAATGTTCCATAAATCCCATTCAATCACTGCTTCCCAATTAGATTTTTTCAACGAAGGAAGCTTCAGCCACCCTAATCAGCTTTGGCAGTAAGATATGAATGGAATGTACTTTTGAGATTTTCCCCTGGTTGCCTGCTCTTTGAAAACCCCCCCTCTTTCTTATGCAGACATCTAATAGCGGTCGCCAGACCGGGGGAACTGCAGCCCATTGCGTGGGCATGAAGAAAATTTTGGTAGGCCTCAGAGGAAAATCTCACCCCCCAGAGCTACCCACCTCCCAAAGGCAATTAATACAGCTGTGCAGAAACACAACGGCTGCTTCGAGCCACATTACCCATGGGAACCCTTCCTGCCCACTCACTCCCTTACCTTGGCAACTTGTTGCTAAGTTTCTATTTTGCCCTGTTTTCCATACCATCATCTCTTCTGCACTGCTGGGAGATTCAGATTAAGTCTAGTAAGACAGAAATGTGGATTTTTGCCTTTCCTTCAACTAAGCAGCTGAACCTCTCCTTAGCGACTGAAGGTTTGCTTGCCGAAGCAAAATTCTAGTGCAGACTCATGGCGAAAGCAAAATTTGAAAGAGACTCGAGAGCTACGCCAATTGGATAATAGACAGATATTGAATGATTCTGTAACCGCAACTCAATCTGCCGCTTTGCCATGATTGTGGAGAGAAAGTTGCTCTTTTCTTCACATATCAATACTCAATTCTTTTTTTAAAAAATCAATATTGTACATGCATGGTTGTTTTGATTTTAATTTTATGAAATTTGCCAATGTGAGATCTAGATAGATATTTTCAATGATCGTGGATTCTGCGAGCAACTCAATCGTGTGCTGCCTGCCGTGCTTGGCCTAATTTTGGGATAAATAGTGCTCTTTCATTTTATTTAACAAAATTGAATATTATATAAATATACAAATATTACATACTAAGCCCATCGCCCGCCAGATCACATGAACCACATAATCCACAACCACAAATTTGGCATTGCCTACAGCGTCGCATACCGTTAGTGGTCCCTAGAATGCTAAAATATGAGTTGTGGTATCATTCTGAAAGGCACAGAAAAGGTTGGCGAGACCCCTGAATATAAAACGTGTATACAAAATGTTTTATGAGTTTGGACAAACTCTATACATCTCCACTTTACCGAGGGAAACAGCCCAGTCTGTCAAGGCTTTCCTGAACGGTCTAAGGGGGTTTAGTCCATGCCAAATTACAAAGCAGGTGGTCATTTCTTCAAGAGATGTAGAGTGAATAGGATAGAGTAGAGTAGGTAGGAGTATGAGAGAGTAGAGTAGACTAAACTAGACTACGAATGATTAGACACACAAGGAATTTGTCTCTGCGTGCCTAGTCTCTCAGTGTACATGCTAAACAAGTGATCAATCATGCATCATAAAATACTAGTCATCATAAATCATAAAGATTCAACTGACAGTGATAGATCAGGATACTAAAGTAAAGCAATGCAACATAAAATCATTAGAGAGATACTAAATAAAAATATCTTCAACATAAATCATAGATACAAATAAGTTATTGTCATAAATAAGCTAAGGAAATACATAATAGGAAAGTTTGAGAAGTATGAAACAGTAATCCAGGTCCTACTAGGTGCGTTTTGACATCACAACGGTATAAAACAAGCTGTTGTTGGAATTAGTTATTTAGCCCTGTCACACTCGACAAGATGGAAAGAGGAGGTAAAATGGAGAGAACACTGCCATCCGTTTGGTTAAGCGTGATGCATCCGTTTGTACTCACTGCCTCCGTTTGAGCTTCCTCTCTATCCGTCCAGAGTCCATCTATTGACTTCATCTGCCTCAAAAGGTTTGAGCTGCTCAAAAACTTTGAGCGGAAATGTATCCAAAACGCATGCCATTCTCTATCCGCTAGGCATACATTCGGGGGACATCCGTATCTTGCATCTGTTGTCTGATCCGTTACGCATTACTGCTATATTTACTCTAGGCACTCGCTGCGCATCCGCGCAACTCAAATCCACTCCATGTGGTAAAGCGGACTCAGGAGGAAGCGGGAACAGACGTGGCAACGGGACGTGCATGCGTTAGTAGCACGGATGGATGAATAGGATGAAATGCGGATGCAGCTCGCAAACACAAACGATAAAAGACGGAAAAAACGTTACGCAGAGGATAGACCTCTGCTCTCATCTCGCTTCCAATCCGCTAGGCTTCCCGTTCTGCATGCCGCTTTCCATCCACGCCCTGGTCCTCCCCCATACCATTCCTTTCCGTGTTAAATCGTCGCTCCTGTTATATGCAAATTTTGCTGCGTATTGAGAAGCAAATTTTTGCCCCTTTTGAGAGCAGATAACAACGGATGGAACATTTTTCTCATCCGCTGTGTCCTTTTTACAAAAGTTTTGCATCCGTTGGCCAGTGTGACAGGGCCTTTAGCAGAGTGTCCTTGTGTCTAGCTGTTTTGATGTGCAATGTCCTATAGCAAGGAGTGTCAAACTCACGTTGTCACAGTGGTGTCACATGATATAGCAGGACTTTTTCCCCCTTCACTAAACCAGGCATGGGTGTGGCCAGCATGTGACGCATCAGGCCCATGGGCTGGGAATTTTAACAGCTCTGCCCTTTAGCATTGTCTTGAGTGAAGAAGTTGAAACAGTTTATTTCCAGGATATGAGGGGTCTGTAAATATTTTTACAGACCTCTTCTGGCTCATGCAGTATATATGTACTCAATGGAAGGCAGGCTGGTTGCAATTGTTTTTTTTTTTCTGTAGTCCTAACTATCCATTGAAGTCTGTGTCTGCCATGTTTGGTTGCTGTGCCAAACCAGACAGTTATATAAGTGCAAAAGAGAGACTAAATAATTTCTTTGTAAAACTGTATCAGCAGCTTCTTGAACAGTCTGAGATTTCTGAGTATGCTCAGGAGGAACCTTCTTCTTCTTTGGCATTGATGATGTGTTTGATGTTAGGTGTCCATTTTAAGTTCTGAGATATAGTACCTAAAAAACTTGAAGGTCTTTATTGTTGATACTATGTTGTCTAGTATTGTAAGAGGTGGTAGAATAGGTAATAGAATAGCATGGCAAAGAAGGTACATTTCCTGGGTTCCATTAGATGGCACTGTTTCACAGAAAGAACCTATTGGATCTTGTGGGATAGATAGACATGATTAGAGACTTGCAATCCTATAGATAACCTATGTAATACAGAGTTTTATGGGTGAATATCAGCACCTGAAATTCCACCTGGAATCTTACTGGGGTTGAATGCAGATTATAAAGCAGTGGTATTAGAAAGGCATTCTGGGTTTCCAACTTTTTTGTGTTTCCAACTTTTTTGTGTTTCCAACTTTTTTGTGACTGAATTCTGGCTAACTGACCTTCCAATGCCATTCAAAATATGATCAACGCTATTTCAATGGTATAAAATCAGCCTGAAACCCAAGTGAAGAGTCTTAATAATCTGCTTATTCAGCAATGATGGCTGGATAATGCTACTCATTAAGATGAAAGCAAACAGATGGCATTTTGACTTGGTGACTTATGAAAATTCAGTCCTGGTACAGGCATGGAGAAAGGAAAGATTTCTTACAATTAATATTAAAACATGACTTCTTTCCTTCATGGACTTAAATTATGGCCTCTTTTTTAATTTTTCCATTTATCTTGTTGCTTCCTCATTTTGGTTTCAAAATGCATACAGATTACATGATATGAAGCAATATTTTCACTGTATCCATAAATACTACATTCTATGTATTCTATGAACATTATGAGCTAATTGCAATTAGGGTTTTTTTTGGGGGGAGGGGGCATTTGGCAATTCTATAATAAATAGAATAGTCAGGTTTTCATTAACAGATTTCTCTGAATTTTAAATGTTCCTAAATTAGGAAACACTATACCATGGCTTCACTCACTACATTTTTTTTGGCTGAAATTATTTTGTGTTTTTCCTTCTCCCTGCTTTCTGCAGGAAAGTCTTAAGGACCGACAAGGACAGGATAGGCACAAGCAATTTTCAAACCATTAGTGATCTATATGCTTGTATAATTACTCCTTGGTGAGGAATCCCCAAGTCTTTTTCATTTATCTGTTAATTCAGAAAGTCAAGAAGAAGCGACAAACAACTGTTATGTATAGTGTCATACTTGCTTTACAATATTCTAATGTAGTTGATCCTTGTCTGTGAATCTTTTGCCAAATCAGGTCCAAGCCTCAAACTAAGCCAAGAAGTGTCAGGAGATCTATGATCTTCTGTCAAATCCAGACAAAGAAAGTGTGATAGGATTCAAATGTATTATGAAGAAACAATGGGGACCAGAGTAAGAAAAGAGTGGGGTTGAAAATATCTCTGTGCTTGAAAAAAGGAGCACCTGAAAGTGATGATTGGAGCAGTTGCAGGCAGGTAAAAACTTTGCCTTCCTCCTTCCAATACCTTTTTATGGGCTAAAGCAGGGGTGAGATATGACAGGGTTAACTACCAGTTTGGGATCTACGAGTTTTGGTGATTTATGATGTGCTTTCCTGGAAGCTGCGAGTGCGTGCCTGTAAATCGTCATCAGCATGCTGCATGCAGAGAAGCAGCCTTTGAAACAGCCCTCTATTCCTGCTTTTTTAACTGTAGCTGTGCCTTGTTTGGCAGCTGAAGTTGAAAAATCAGGAAATAAAGATCAGGTAAGAGCCCGGGTGGACAGGGGGCAAAAACATCAGCAGACATAGAATCGGTTGTATGTCTGCTGCTCTTCAGAGCTACCGGTTCTACAGAGGTGGACAGAACTAGTAGAAACCCACCCCTGGACTAAAGACATGGACAACCGAAAGATGCCAGGAGATTTTTGAAAAAAGCTAGGGAATGACTCAACTAGACAACTGGTGAAGTTGTTATATTGTTAAATGACTAGCTAAGATGTTGGCATGGGTGCCTCTAGGTGATACTATACTAGCCAATACTAGATTCATCCTTCCACCCAAAGGAACAATTTTACAGTCTTGGAAACCTGAGCGAAGTGCCAATTCCTCCATTTTGCTAAGAGAACCAGAATGACTTACAGAAACTCACCTACAGGCACCCATGCCAACACAGTCATTTAACAATGTAACAAATTCACCAGTTGCCTAGTTGAGTCATATCCTAGCTTTTTCAAAAATCTACTGGCATCTCTCGGTTGCCCGTGTCTTTAACCCATAAAAAGGGAAAGGTAACCCAGAAGGTATGTGGGTGAGTCAAAGAAGAAGGGAAAGGCAGAAAATGAGAAAGTAGGAAACAATATCTGGCAAATGCAACAGTTACAGGGGAGAAAGAAGGCCAACAGTCCTCAAGACATGGGAAAAAAAATCCATCTTGGCTTGATTCCTGCTTGGAGTTTGGCTTAGAAACTCAGCCTGCATACTCAGTTGAAATATTATTTAAGAGCAATGGCATCTTTAGTTATCACACAGATTGACATACAGAATTTCAGTTTTTTTTGAGGGTGGGGGGAACTGCTCCAGAATGGGTAATAATTAACTCCAGCAACTATTCAGATTCAAAATTAGAGCGTAATGTTGAAAACACAGGCTTAATTTTGACAGAGAAATGGGAAAGCACTCCTACATAATGAAAAGCTGGTGATCCTTTCATAAACAAATAAAACAATAATTAAAAATGGCTTACTGGAATGCCTGTGCCTAACATATATGTCATTTTTTCTGATAATCTTCACAAAACAAAATTGGAGACTAGCATTACTAAGTACCAGGGGGAGGGAAATTCTGTACAGATCTTTGGTTTAGACTTCCTGTTTGGATGCTAAGAAAAAATATACAATTTGCCTACCCCATGCCCCAAAGTCATACTAATGCTATCTAATCAACAAAGATATTCACATTACTGTGGGAATCCCTGTGAAAGTAAAACTTTTATGTATTGGCTCTGCTGATTTCCATGCAAACATTTTTTTTTCCTATCATGATTTCCCCTTCAATGCTATGCATTTAGATGTCTTTCCTGATTAGATACTAAAAGTACAAATTTCAGGTGCGGATCATACTCCCATCATTAACATCCCATTGTTAAGCAGTTAGGGATTAGCCTTGGTACCTGACTTTGAATCAAGGCACTTACTGTGTCTCTGTGTACTTCATGGTCTATGTCAGAGGTCTCCAAACTTGGCAACTTTAAGATTTGTGGACTTCAACACTCAGAATTCCTTGGAGAATCCTGGGAGTTGAAGTCCACAAGTCTTAAAATTTCCAAGTTTGTGGACCCCTGGTGTATGTCTGAGCATATTAGCCAGCTATACCATAATTATGTAAACCTTGGTTTAGCAAACCAAAGTTCTAGTTGGGTGTTAAAATGGGAAAGCAATTCTACAGTCTGTCAGCCTTCAAGATCTTCTACTATCGCTTTGCATCTTTCAGCTGTCATAGGAAACGGGGGGGAGGGGAGGTAGGGATACGTCTGGGAAGTGAGCTGGAGGTGTTACATTCTTTTGTTGTGTAAATGAGGGGGGGAGCATACAATAGAGTTAGGTTT
>BHFT01029208.1:0-12518 GCA_004320025.1 Laticauda laticaudata | reverse complement strand
CCCCCCCGTTTCTTATGACAGCCGAAAGATGCAAAGCAATAGTAGAAGATCTTGAAGGCTGACAAATTTAATTTTTACTTTTATTTAAGTTTTATTTACTTTATTTGTTATCTAGATGTCCATTATTCTAGTTAGTGTTTCCTTTTGTTTGTCATATTTTTTGTAATTATTTTTGTTTTTCCTTATTAATTTCTAGCCCCCTCATGGAATTTTTTTTAATGATATATAAGTAACCTGGTTTAATTTTAATTAGATTTTAAAATAATTTAGAATTTAGGGCATGGATATTGATAAATTGTCACTGGCCTTCAGTCCACAAAAGGCTGATGTAGAAGATCAAATGGATCACAAGAGATATAAATCAAATCTACCTTGAATTTCTTTCCACTCTTAACTCCTGCTAATTTTCCTTGACTTTTAGCAGTTCAGATTCTTACAGAATGCTTAAGCTTTCAATAAATCTTTATACACATTTGAACTGTCTGAATTTCCTGATTTCCAGCTGAGCATCTTTGACCTATTATTCCACTGAAAATTTCTCTTTTAATTTAACATATAAGGAAGGTGAGATGGTATTGAAGCAGCAGATTATGTGCCCCAAAGGGAGCTAAGTGTCTTCAGGCCACCATCTCAGGGAACAACAGACAGCTTCCCAAACTTGTGGAGATGAAACATTGTGAAAATTGGGGAAATAAAAGTATGGAGGAGGGAAAGCTCAGAACACAGTGAAAGTCAGAAAATCAAAAAAGGAGAAAACATATTGAAATTTAGAAAAGGAGTTAGGCAGAGAACCTGAAATTGCAAGGATGAGATATAATGTAGAATATCAACTAAAGAAAGCAGAAAGGCTGCAAACTACAGATTGCCTATTCTGGTTAAGGATGTAATCACAGATTTGTGGCATGATTAATATCTAAATTTAATTATACTAATTAGTTTTTGCTGTTGCAATTCTCTCTGGGGTTAAATCAATGAAGCTGTGGCCTGAGTTTACCCTGTTCTTATTTATTAAAGGTATAATTTGCTACCTTTTCTTAAAAAAATCCCAAAACAGTTTCCAGTAGTTATTGTTGTGGCCCTCCAGCTGCCAGCAAAGCTAGTGGCAGATTCAGACAATGAGGAGGTTGTGGAAGAAATTGGAGCAGTTCTGGAGTCTGGGGAAGGCTCTGATGGATGCTTAGCATCAGACAGAGTCAGGGCCTTCCGGCCTTTCCCAGCCTGACAGACAGCTGCCTTTGGAGTCAGAGATGAGTCAGAAGAAAGAACAGCTGGGACATGTTCCAGATGCGCGTATGCACAGAACAGAAGAAAGGTGAACAATGGAGGACAATGAGTTGGATCAGGAAGCAAAACAAATGTGGACACTGAATAGTCCCTCCCAGGCTGGCGAATGAACAGGAGAAAAGGGGAGTGGTTTGATTGTAGTAGAAAACCATTTGCATTTCTAGAAAGTTTACACCTTGTATGTTTCATGCGACAAAGATTGCCTTGCCAAAACTGAGGATTGTCTATTTCTCTGACTTAATTTGCAGACTTCTGGCTGGGAGCTCACAGCCTTGCATTTATCATAATGAGCTGATAAGGACTACTGTTTCAGTTAACTTCTTGTAGGACTCTTGCCTGGACTTTCTGTTGGTGAATGCAGTCCACTCCTCTACTCGTTGCACAATACTTTATGCCACCAGACTTGAAATTCTAGACCTAGAAAACCTAGAACTATGCCGCCTTCAGTCTGATCTAAGTATAGTATATAAAATCATACATTGCAATGTCCTACCTGTCAATGAATACTTCAGCTTCAACCATAACAACACAAGAGCACATAATAGATACAAACTCAAGGTTAACCGCACCAAACTTGATTGCAGGAAATACAACTTCAGCAACAGAGTGGTCAATGTCTGGAATACTCTACCTGACTCTGTGGTTTCTTCCCCAACCCCAAAAACTTTAACCTTAGACTGTCTACTATTGACCTCACCCCTTTCCTAAGATGTCTGTAGGGGGTGTGCATAAGTGCACCAATGTGCCTACCTTCCCTGTCCTATTGTTTCTTTTATTTATTTTTTCTTATATGTATCCATGTATTCATAACTATATTTTTACTTATACCTATTATCTTGTAAGCAATTGACAAACCAAATAAATAAATAAAATAAAATAAATTTCCAAGGTATAAATAAAGAGGGTTTTTTCTTTGTGAGGAGTCTGCTTCTTGCTTCTTTGAAGACCGGGTCAGAATAGTTTTAAAATAAGTATGTATACATACATTTATCTAATTTATAAGACCATACAACTATCAAAAGAAACTTTGAATGACGAATAAAAGTAGAAACATCAGCAATCATAACACACACAAAAGACAGGTCAGGCCCCTCAATAAAAGCTTAAAAATACATACCACATATCCACTCCAAACTCCAAAAATGAACAGTGTAGCTTTGAAGGAACAGTTAGATTTTCACAATATTTGAAAAGGATTGTAAAGTCAAGGCCATCAACATTTCTAAAGAATGCTATACTACAAGATAAGCACCATGATAACACATTTGTACAAACAAATGTAAGATCTGATGGGACAGGTAGCAACCATTGTAGAAAGATGATCCCCAAAATAACCTGGCTCATGCAATATAAGGCTTTCAAGATAACAACCATCACCTGAACTGCAATCAAAAGCTTATTGGTTGCAATCTCCAAGGAAGAAATTGCAAACTGCTGGCAACAGTGGCAGCATGAAGAGCTGGCAAGTAGGTAAATCTTCAGGCCTTTCCAAAAAATGATCTTCATAATTCCTCTTCAGAGAAAGAGAAAGAAAGGACTGTAGAGGACTCACAAGTACTCTACAATTGCTTCTCATAAGGAAGCTGCAAGACCTTCGTCTCCAGCAGGTTTTGAGCTCTGAGATATAAAAGAATAGCCATCTTCCTGAACCTGCATTTGGCACCTTGGAAGGGACACTGGTTTCAAATAACTCCTTTCTAAAAACACCTGTATAATTTAACTACTAGGAACTTTATGGATCAACAAGTTTTGCAGTACTAGTCCTTCAACCCTTAGTGAAAGAAGTTTTAAATTCAAGTTTAAGAACTAAAAGAATTATACAATAAACAGAAAAGGGATGATTCAATCTTTGATTTTAGAAAGATAGAAAGGGGACTAAGGGTTCAAATAAATTTGAAATAAGGTTTTGGGATTAATTTTAAATAATCCACCCCATGTGAAACTGCTTTTGTTTTGAATTCATTAAAAACATCTCAATAAGACTTTAAAAATTGGATACTAGAGAGAGCTTGAAGGAACTAAAGATTACCATTTAAGGAGAGAAACTTTTAATATAGAATGTGGTAAAAATATTTTGATCTCAAACACGTTAAAGGGTACTTTTGAAAAAATGGGCATAGCAGTTAATTTTAATAGTGTTTGTCCATATAGATAGGCTGTTTTAAAGATGTAATGGAGTAGGAATAAATTTTACTTGAGGCTTCTTGAATTAGGAGTGGACAGAGTTGGAAAACAAGATGCCTTTGAAAGAAGGCCTCCGTGGCCATGGCTGCTACCTGCTGCTTGAACAGAACCTGCAGTATAGGAGGACCCAGAGATTGTGCTCAATCTCTAATCTACAAGTGGAAAGGTTGCCCATCCAGAGTTAATGTCACAATATTTCCTGTATGCAAAGCAACACCCAGTCCAGGAGATGGATAGGCTGAATTATCAATCTATATTATAACCACAGACCAGCCAATAAAAGTATTAAAACAATAATAATAGTAAAAAAGAAAAAGAAAAGTCCAAATAATCTATTGCAGTTGGTGATGAATTATCAATGGGCAGTTAAAATTTGCCTAACTTTACATATAGCATTGCAAAAATTGGCCATATTCAGAGAAATTACTTCATACTGATCTGATTAGTTGCCCATAAAAAATATCCCAGATATTTTAATAGGGAAAGTTTTATAAATTGAGTCATTAAAGAATATGCAGCATAGCAGGAGATGAGCTACCATTCCAATGGCCTCTGTCTTTTCCACAGGGGTACAGTCTCAGTTCATATAGTATTTTTTTTGTATCCATCCCTCAAAATAGCTGTGGGAAGGCTGAATTATCCTTCATGGTAATGTTCTTGCTTTATATGGCATTTTCTTAAAAATAAATTGGGTAAATCTCCCCTGTTATTAGGAGAGAGGTATAGTGTCAGCTAAAGCCCACAACCATCAGCCTTGTCAAGGGTTCAGTGGAACCTTTCTATCTCTTCCATGTGTTCCCCATAATACAGTACTATTTTGTAGCAATGTATATGTTGTCAGGATGAAGAAGAAAAGCAAAATAAAATCTCTCCCCCCCCCTCTCCCTCCCCCCCTCTCTGTAAGCAGCTATGATGAGAGAAGTAAACTTATAGGGACTTAATAAAAAATATCTAAAATATATCAGCAATAGCATGTAGTGTAGGAAAGATACTTTAGTAGTCTAGAAAATTAGCACCTACCCCTCTCCTAGAAGAATGAAATATCATAGGAAATACTGAAAGGGCAGAACATTTCCCCCAAAAGAGAAATAAAAGTCTTCAGGGACATAGAAACTATTTTGGGGCCATCTTATCTACAAGACAAAAGACTTTAAGCTCCAGTGTGACAGGATTAGCCCTCACTCAAAATCCAAACCAGGACAAAGTGATTAAGCCATAATAGGAATTGTCCAAAGCCCCTTCATTACATCACCCAGCAAGATTCAACGAAGTCTGTCACTCAAGAAAACTTACAAAGTTACTCATGCATGGCCTCATGGGAGTCTGACAACCAATCAGAGGAAAATCTACCTCCATATTGTCCACAGCTGGTCCCAACTATTGTACTGAAGCATCAATAGGCTGTTCAAGTCATCTCCTGTTTTCGATGTCTCAGATAAATATAACATGTTTTCATTTTCTTATTAAGGATTTTCTTAAAGTGAAGCAGAATGCTGTTTAGTACTAAACAGAAAGAGGTCAGTGAGGACAACTTCTTCCTGTTCTGACCAACCCTGTTTACCAACAAGAAAATCTCAAACAAATGCAGCAACTCAAACCTTCACAGCTTTAATCTACAGATAACTTCTTTGTAGATAAAAGATGGCTTGCAGCCAATTAGTCCAACCAGAAAAGCCTTGACAGAATTCTTCAGATAAGCCAGAGTCTCCACACACAATGCTGAGTCCTTAGAACATTTTTGCTTTCTGCAAAAGCAAAAACCTTTTGAAACCAGGCTTATATTTCCTGGAGGGAGGGGCCATTACCTTGTAGCCTTACTCCCCAGTCACCTGTGCTGCTCCAGCTGTTCTCTTCTACGAATTATCCTGCGCTCATGCTCACTTGGCACAGGCTCCTCGGGAACCTCCTCATCACTGCTGCCAGTCCCCATAAATCCCTGAAGGCAGCAGTCCACTCCCTAGTGGTCCTGGCCCTTCGTCAGAGTCATCGCACTCCTCAACCATCTGCACCTACTGCCGGCTAACCACAACACTGCCCTCTATCGACATGGATAAAATTTATGACATGAATTTTTTGGAAACTCTTCCATTTTAAATTGTCAATTCACATTGACATCTCATAGACTTGCCTTCAAGTGAGCCAGGATACATGAGAAGAAATTTCTCATCTGAGCAAGCTACCACCTGTGGAAACATATGCTGCTGTCATTTGCATGCTACTCAACAGTCCTTACATCTGAGTCATTCTGCCATCAGGAGATTTGAGCAAATGACGAATCTCCATCTAACAGCCCAGTAAATTCAGTGCACCAAAATTACAGATAAAAAACAAAGAGGGACTAATGCAAAGGAAGAAAGGATTTTGTATATCATCCTTTATCTTTTTTATTATTATTTTCTATCCTTGATTTTATGTTCTATCCTTAAATTGTTCTGCTGTCACTAAGTCAAACTCAATTTACAGGTCTGCTGATCGGGCCTTGAGAAATATATTGTTCTCCTCATGACATAAAACTATATTGGGGCCAATGTATATGTTGGCAGAATCAAGTAGCAATCTTCTCTTGGCTCAAGCTGCAAGCAGGAATCAAGCTTCATGTTTTCCCCAATTTATTTTTAATAAAGCATCACACATTATAAAACAAGAACATCATAATTCAGGATAATTCAACCTAGTCATCCTGGACTGGATATTGCTCTACAGACAAGAATTGTTTTGCTACATGGTTGGGAAGGTTTCCGTGGTATTGTACTGCCCCTCTCACTCACAGACACATGCAACTGTGGTTCAGTGAGTTGATTAATATTCCCCAGCAATTCCCTTCACCAAAAACCCAAAACTGTCCCAATCAAGTCCAGCTATGAACAAATCAAGGTTAATCCACTGAGCAAAGGCCCAATAGTCCACAAGGAACTTGAAAATTGCTCAAACAAAATAACTCCAGCAGACAAACTTAAATCCACCGAGCAAAACTTAAATCCACACACAAGAGAACTCACAGAAGAAAAAGAGTTCCAAGTCTCCAAAGCACAGTTCCAAACATCGTATCAATCCAGAGCGAAGCAGGAATCATGATGATCAAACAAACAGCTAGAAAACAAACACGTTGTTCCCAGCAATGCCTCCATCTGTCTGCTGTGGTAAAGAGCCAGCTTCCAGTGAAATCCATCAAGACCCTCTTCTCTCAAGACCTTCTCAGCTCCTGCATTTTCTCTGCTTGTGTGTTCTCAGATGAGGTGCAGAAGGCACTTCCTCCTCCTCTTCGCTGGCCATTTGCATACTTTCCCTAGCTGAAGCCTCCTCGAAATCCCTTCTGGACAGCCATGCAAAGCCATCAATCAACTCAGCTCCTAATGTGCCAAGAATGGGCTTATTCTCCCCTGCATGGACATCTGAGGAGGTATCTGGGGAGTCATCCAAGGGAGACATCATACTTATTCTACAAAGCATGCTGCTCAGTCAATTCTAGGGAAAAGCTTGTATTTGAATTGCCTGAATGTCAGAACTGACATTGTTTCAGAGGTTCATTTCTACATTTCAAAGGTATAGGTGTACTTTTTGCTTGTCAAAATTTTCCTTCCTTTCTTGGATATACAAAGGAATTGTATGCAGGTATGATAAAGTTCTTCATACTAGGCAATGGATAGGAGTTCTCTCTAATTCATATTCAGTCCAAGAAAAAAGATCAAAGTGAGGAAGCAAATCAAACTGGATTGGATTTTCCACAACTTCTGGAGCTATGTGCTGAATGGAATTATCTTCAAGTCCAGAAGAATCTTCCAAAAAGACACCCTCTGAATTTGGACTTCAGCTTCTACTCCTTGTAGTTAATGTGGTCAAGTGTTAAGGACTCTGGGAATTGCAGTTTGTAAACATCTAGAATGCACATGTCTTAGACTTGTTCTACACTGTGCAGCTCTTGTGAAACTGTCTTACCTACATGGCAAGATTTATGATGACATTTTTATACTTAAGTGGAAAAAAAATGTACTTTGAACATTTAAGAATGTTTTACATAAATGAGATAAGGAGAGAAGTTCAAGCTTCAATGCCGTAGGCTCAACTTGTGTTTAAAAATACTTCTTGAAATTAAACTCATTTTGGAATGATATAGTACTTGAGAGATTTTTTTTATATCTGCTACATCAAAGGACTGCCTATAAGCCAACACTGTAAGATTCTCTATGTGAAATGGTTTAGGTTTTGCAAGTGGTCAGCTGTGTATTTAGTCAAAGTCAGTCCTTTGATATCAGAGTTGCACTTCCTTAATGGCAATCCATATACAAAATTAATTAACATTCAGAGAGGAGCTCCATTTATCATGATGATTTATATGCATGCTAATCTCAGTGCAGAATGACTCTAGTGACACAACCAAATGTTGTCTTTGCCAAATACTATCATTTCCAAATGGGATCTAAAGTTCAACCCTGAAAATTAGTTTAATAAAAATTGCAGTTCTGAACACACTGACTTGAAAATAAATCTGATTTAAGCCAATGGGATTCTCTCCTAATAAGATATTGCATGTACAAATTGAAGGCAATTTATTTTTGAGTTCTAGACTTGTGTAGGCTATAGTGGCAAACAGTTCATAGGGAGTAATGTTTCAAAAATAGTAAGTTCACAATTCTACTCAGATTTCCTTAGGAAAAATATTCAAAGAGTTTGAATAGAATTATTTTTAATCTGCAGATGACATTGCTGTGTTACAATTTGGAATGTAATAGTTTTACTGACAAAACTAGGGTTGATCCTCATATAAATAGATATGAGGATGTTCTCTTTGGGATGTAGTTTCTGTGTCTCTCCAAAAGTGTCTGTAAAACTGATGCAGATACTCAAGTAGTCAGTCCAACACAACAATTCGGTTTACTCTTCACTTGAATATCATGGTGTAGATTACGAAAGTCAGCTTAGTTCAACCATCCTCACCATCTGCTCACAAAACCAATCTACACTTTTCTCACTCGGTATGTGCTACACTGATCCTGTACTCCATTTTGCAATTCTGGCAAAAAGCTGGTCACTGACTATTTCACAGCAAATCCAATAAAACTTCATCATTCTTCCCAGTAGATTAAAAGGAGTTTGTTTCAAAATGTCAATTTTGAAAGTTTAAGACGATCTCCAAGCCAGTCCCAACCATCATGCCATATGTAACTTCATTCTACAATCCCCATTCTCAAGGAAAAAGTTGTTAAGGATTAAAGGAAATCCATCAATATTTTATTTCCAGGAACATAACAGCTTCAGCTAAAAATGTAATGAGAAAAAGGCAATAACCACTGCAATTTGTGCTTCATAAATTGTTTAAGCGCCAATATGTTTTATGAGATTTAAATTTTAGAAACAGCTAGTGAAGCTTTACCTATGGTGCTCTGGGCATCCCGTTAAATATTTGCTAAAAAAGACTTGCATAATTCTTACCATTCTAAATCAACAATTGGCACTCTTTAGTAAATGGATAATAATGGTGGAAATAAAGCCATAGTATCTGACATTTTTGTCTTATTAGGAGAAAAGCAATCTTGCTATTTCAAGAATCCATTTCTAAATGTTAACTATTCTACATTCAGATGTTGAGAATTATGCTGGTATATGACCATAAGATGTTTTTTGTTTGATTTGAATGTTAGGATGGGTTTGACTGTTTTATAATAATATAAACAATATGGTAGCTTCCCAAGATTGATATGCAAAGCATAATTGTGTTTGCTACTATTACAACCATTGAATAATAGAGTTGGAAGGGACCTTGGAAGTCATCTGATTTAACCCCTTGCTGTAGCAGAAGACCCTATAACATTTCAGACAAATGGCTATCCAGTATCTTCTTAAAAACCTCCACTGTTGGAGCATCCACAACTTCTGGAGGGAAGCCATTTCATTCATTGATTGTACTCACCATTAAGAAATTTCTCCTTAGTTCTATACTGATTAGTTCTCTCCTTGATTAGTTTCCATCTGTTGTTTCTTGCCTTGCCTTTTGGTGCTTTGGAGAATAGGTTGACCCCCTCTTTTTTGTGGAAGCCCCTCAAATATTGGAACACAGCTATCATGCTTCCCCTGTTCCTTCATTTCACTAGACTAGACATATCCAATTCCTGCAACCATTCTTCATAAGTATTGCAAAAACCTCTCTGTATTATCAGCAACAAAATGTTATAAACATTTTAGCATGCATTTTTAAAATAAAAAATGTGCATTATGAAATCCAATCTTTATTTACGTATAAACAGGCCACTTCTACTTAAAAAAATCCTAAGTGACCTTGAAGTGTAGCAGAGTAAAAAACATTTCCCAAGTCAGTATAAATTTTATTCTGGAGTAAAAAAAATATTGCTCATGACTATGTAAAATGTTTGTATTTCTTGCTAAGAACTAGCACACATATTGTCATGATTTTCTGTTGTTCTTGTTGCTGGTTTATTTTTAATTCTACAATTTTATCTCCTGAGATAAAAGTTAAACAAATATATTTTTAAAAGCCCTGTTAAATTATAAGAACAAAAGTAGCTACCTTAAAAATACAGTTGAGAATTGAAACAGAATATTTGGGAGATATGAAGTGGATAACTAATTTCTAGGCCATGCATTTGTATAAAAGATGTTAGATCTAGTTAGGAAATATGGCAAATTAAAGTATTTAACTTAATCTTATTTAATCTGATAAATTCCAGATCTGCTAGGATGACAAATCCCCATGCGTTAACCGGAAATTGTCATTTTAAGACATATGGGGGGGCATCACATTGGGAAGGCAATTCTAAAAAATCAAACTTGCTTAGGATTGTTCAGAAAAAGCCAAAAACTTTGGAAAGCAAAATAAACCAATGTGCTTACATTACAATTATATATCTCAATGGACTTTACTTCATAAAAGAACGAATAAACAATAAAAATACATTTGAGCAAGATAACTTTGCACCACAGCAGTGAGCTAAGAAATGACCTGAACCTTATGTAGCATTACATAAAGACTAAAATCACAATTTTTCTATAATTATAACTACAATGAATACAAAATTGTCCATATGCTATTGATATAATTTCTTTTAAGCCATTGTTTTACCCAATTTCTGTCTATAAAACCTTTAATGGTTTGTTGGTTTTTTAAAACTACCTGTCTTGTTTAATTTCTGTTTTTTATTTCCTTTCTTGAAGGAAAACTGAACTGAATTTAACCATAAAAGACAGTCAATTTTCTTTGCTATAATCTATGCTATTTTTTAATAAACATCTACCTTTGCAGAGAGTGAGGTTTCTTATCAGAATATATTTGTTGATTGGATCATATGATTACGCTGCTGACTTTCCAAAATAAACATAAACAGTAGAGCATTTTATATCATCGGTGGAGTAAGAAAAAAACGGAATTTTGTGTAACTATGCTACTGTGTGTATTACTTTTGTCTCTGTCAATAATATAGTTGAGAAATAAGATTTTAATGATGTATTAGATAGACACAGACATACAACACAATACACACATACACAAACACCCACACGCGCACAAAGATAAGACATTGATTTAAAATTCTGGTTGATAAACTGATGTGTGATACAAATGGGCAAATTTGTTATTGCTTTCCTCATATTATATTTTAATCAACTATTTTCTCTTTTATGGTGGAAAAAATGATTTTTTAAAAATCCTAGTGCATGTTTCTTTCATTTTTGGAAATGAAGAGTAATAAAAATAAAGGGAAAATATTATCAAAAAAACATTTTCAGCCATTCCTGATTTCCAAGTAACCAAATACAGCAGTATACTGCTGTATTTTTATGGATTAAAAGAGTGAGAATTTAGAGCCAAAGGTAATGATTGACACTGAGAGTGACAAACCTGAATTTTGTGAAATATATTAAGTAATGAAAAATGAAAAGCAAGGCAACTACTATCTTATAGACAACAATCTCTCACCCCTCGACTGGCAACCTCTATTCACTAGATGCAGTACTGTTGAAGTACGGTTTCAGGAAAAAAACTTTCCAGTAATCTGCAACTCTTACACTGCAACTCGATCAGGGCAAAGCAATAGATGCAATCGACATAGACTTCTGTAAAAACTTTGATTCAGTGTACACGACAAACTACTGCTAAAACTAAATTCTTATGGTATCTCTGGACAACTGCATAACTGCATAGAAGCATTCCTGTCAAACAGACAACAAATGGTCAAAATTGGGAACGTCCTGTCAAATTCTGTACCTGTCAATAGTGGTGTCCCCCAAGGCAGTGTTCTAGGACCAACTCTCTTCATACTCTACAGAAATGACCAATGTGATCATATTAAGAGAAACTGTGTTCTCTTCACTGATGATGTAAAGCTATTCAACACCACAGACAATACTGCTACCCTTCAAAAAGACCTTGACTATGTATCAGAATGGTCAAACAAATGGCAACTTCAAATCTCAACAAATAAATGCTCTGTCTTACATATTAGCAAAAAAATAATAATAATCAGAAAATAAAATAGAAGCTGAATAGTCAAGACCTTGTTGATGATCCAAATTCTGTCAAGGACTCATCTCTAGTGATCTTTCCTAAGAGATCTGTAGGGGGCATGCATAAGTGCACCAACGTGCCTACTGTCCCTGTCCAATTGTTTCTTTTATTTTTCTTTTATATATCCATGTATTCATAACTATGTTTTTACTTATATCTATTATCTTGTAAGCAATTGACATACCAAATAAAATAAAAATAAACAGACAAAATACTAAGCAAAGAGAGCTGAAAATATGGGAGAGGCTAACTTATTTATGCATACACTTGATTCTAAGGTTAGGAAAATGAATATGATTGGTATAGAAAGAAGAAGCCAGCTGAGAATTCTAACTGCAGTATGACCAAATTGATTGTAGCAGTAGAAGTCAGAAACAGAGGAGAACACTAACTATCA
This sequence comes from Laticauda laticaudata, assembly GCA_004320025.1. Taxonomy (NCBI): domain Eukaryota; kingdom Metazoa; phylum Chordata; class Lepidosauria; order Squamata; family Elapidae; genus Laticauda; species Laticauda laticaudata. The sequence goes on along the minus strand of BHFT01029208.1, from coordinate 138 downwards.
GTATTGCTAATTTGAAGTGCATGTAGCCAGGCAACTTTTAAAATCCCTTCAGAAGGCCACAGAATATAATGAGTTTAATCTCTTCCCATTAACCTAATAAAATCTTAAAGCCATTATGGTATTCTTTTTTTTTTTTTT
>BHFT01029207.1:0-11229 GCA_004320025.1 Laticauda laticaudata | reverse complement strand
GGGGGGGGGGGGGGGTGATGAGCAATCCTCAACCTGAAAGGGCTCAATTAATCTACCAAAGGTTCAAGATGCACTCCCTCCGCTCCATTCTAGAGGAGCTGTGGGAGGGAGATTTTGGGGCCTCGGTAGACTTGACGGAGGCCTACATCCATGTGCCCATACACCCCAACCACTGTCAGTTCCTGAGGTTTTTCTATGGTGGCTGCCATTTTCAATACAGGCTCTTCTGTTCGGCCTGTCATCAGCCCCTCAGATTTTTACCAAACTCTTGGCAGCAGTAGCGGCACACCTCAGAACCTTACCCATAAGGATCCAATGCTATTTGGACAACATCCTGATAGCATTCTCTTCCAAACACCAGACGGAGGAGCATCTGATGTCAACAATCAGGATTCTTTGAGAGCATGGGTTCTCGATAAATCTGGACAAATGATACCTTCCATCGACTCAGATCTTGCATTTGGGGGCCATTATAGACACCTTGGCCGGACAGGTTTTTCTCTCACAGGAGCATCGAGACAGTATCAAGGAAGTCACGTCGCTGATCCTGTCTTCTAGAGAGGCACCTATCATCTTGCTGTCTCAACTTCTCAGCAAAATGATATCGTGCATTGGGATTGTCCCATGGGCCCACTTCCACGGCCAAATCCTTCAGTTGTTCCTGCTCCCTTACCAGAAGGTGAGCAGGGGTGACTCTCCAAGAGGGTTCGTGTCCCCTTGCCAGTTCATTGTCACGTCCATTGGTGGCAGTCCCGAGCCATGGATCAGGGATGCTTGTACAGGGAACCCCAGAGGATTACCATCACCACCGACACCAGTCTCTATGTTTGGGGGGCCCACTTGGGAGCCCAAGTCACCCAGGGGCGGTGGTCACGAGAGGAGCTTGCCCACAACATAAATTGGCTAGAGCTCAGGGCTGCCCATTTAGCGCTCAAGGATCTAAGGCAACAGGTGGTGGGGAGACATGTGCTTTTCATGGACAATGTGGCTACCAAGGCCCACATAAACTGGCAAGGGGGCACACGCTTCAGATCTCTAATGCAGGAAGCAACTCAATTGTTGAGGTACGCGGAGAGAAACCTGTTGTCCCTACAAGCAGAACATATCTTGGGAGTATCCAACGTGCAGGCAGACTGGTTGAGCAGGGCCACAGTCAACTGGTCAGAATGGTGACTGCATCCCAGTCTATTCCAGGAGATGATGAAATGCTTCAGCCACCCAATTCTGGATCTCTTTACATCACCAGAGAGCATGCACCTCCTGAGGTTCTTTGCTCAATTCCTTGCCCGAGGAGCAAAAAGGTTCAATGGTCTCCAGTGTAGGTGGCCCCAGAGACTATTGTATGCCTTGTCCTGATTCTGGGGCAATCAGGAAAGTACTGATAGAAAAGGCAGAAGTTCTGTTGGTAGCCCCTTACTGGCCCAGGCGTCCTGGGTTTGGTGACCTGATGGAACTGTCAGTCACCAAACCCTGGTGAATTCCACTGCACAAGATCTTCCTCAGCCAGGACCCAATCGAGCACCCAGATCCAACCTGGTTTCGGTTGACCATCTAGCGCTTGAGCGGGGATCCTGAAATGGGAGAAGTTTTCCACAAAGGTCATTCAGACCATCCAGGTGGCCAGAAGACTTTCCACAACCAGGATATATAACGCAACATGGAAGATTTTATGCAGTTGGTGCACTTGTCATCAATTGGAACCCACTGGGGTTTCTGTTGCAAAGGTACTAGAGTTCCTGCAGGATGGCTTGGATAAAGGTCTCACCCCCAATACCTTGAAGAGACAGGTGACTGCTATGGCCTTGGTGATTTCGGTCAAGGGCTCTACTACTCTGACCCAACACCCTAGAGTTAAAGCCTTCCTTAGGGGAGCCATGAATCTGAGGCCACCGGTGGTCCACTGTTACCCTACCTGGGATTTGCCTAAAATCCTGCAGGCACTAACTTCTCCCCCATTTGAACCCTTACATGAAGTCTGCCTTCGCCTTCTCACATGCAAGGTCTCATTCTTGGTGGCCATTACCTCAGCCAGGCGTATTTCGGAGTTGGCGGCCTTATCCATCAGGAAGGATCTGTGCATATTCCATGCAGACAGGGTGGTTCTGCGGTTGGACCCTATTTTCCTGCCCAAGGTGAACTCCTTATTCCATTGTTCACAGGAGTTGTTTTTGCCTAATTTCTGTCCTGAGCCTATCCATACACTGGAGAAAAAATGGCACACCTTGAACATTGGGAGGTCCTTCCATATTTACATTAAAAGAACTTCTTTTAGGAGGATGGAAGCCTTGTTTGTTTCCTTTCAGCTGTCAACTTTAGGTTGCAGGGTGACACTTCCACAGTGGGTCGCTGGCTCAGAGTCTGCACTGCAAGTGGCTATGAGTTACAGAGCCTTCCTATGCCCAAGAGGATCACAGTGCACTCAACCAGAAGTGCAGCGACCACTGCAGCCTGGGCAATGCAGACATCGATTCTGGACATTTGCGACCTGGTCATCGGTGAGCCCATTCATAAGACATTACAAAATTGACTCCTTTGCCTCCGTGGAGGCGTCCTTTGGAAGACGAGTCCTGCAGAGTGTGCATGTAGAGGTGGGGACTTCCGCTTAATCCAGCTAGGATAGCCATCAGCCAGCTTTGGTACGTCCCATCCTGGATTCTCCCTTTGGCTCAGTGGAGAAGGGGTGTTGGTCCTACTTGAATGCTTCTTCTTGGGGAGCCAAAGGAGAATCCAGTCCCACTCTGTATTCTGTCTCATCGGAATAGGGAGGAAATGTCCCTTTTTTTTTGCAGTATCAATGAACTATCTGTTTGAAGACAAGGACCAGCTGAATTTGCTTCAGTGTCATTGAGAACTGGGGACCGTTACCAGGGAGTGTGTCCTCAGTTTTTCAACTCAGTCTGCAGAGCTAGGAGACGAGAGACTACCAATCCTGGATTCTCCCTTCGGCTTCATGAGAAGAAGCATTCAGGTAGGACCAACACCCCATATCCTTACTTTTAGACAAGAAATTCCCCACTGGAGAAATATCATTTACATTTCATTCATTTTTTTGAAAGTCATTTTCATTGATTGCATCTTTTTGTGAAAACATATTTGATCAATAGCATAAGAGTTGTGTGACAATATTAATTGGGCATCCCACATATTTTACTTTAAATACCTTGAAGGATTCACATTTGTGGCCCAATTCTCAGATGCCTAGTAGACAAGGAGCAGACAAGGAGCAGACTTATTGTTCTTGCTGCCAGATGCAGAGAAGGCAGGGGTGGGGTTCTCCCAGTTCAGAACAGTTCAGGTGAACCCCTAGCTCCCATGATAGCTGCCTCTGAACTGGTGCGCTCCGATAATCATGTGGGCCCGCCTACCCTCTCCTGTGCTGTACTCACCTATTTCTGCTGATTCGCGCAGCAGATTGAAGTGATTCCTCAAAGTAACATCAAAGATAAGTAATTGCAAAAGCTGTGCACGTGCGTGATTAACGAACTGGTTTTTCCACTGGCAGCATCCCACCACTGAGAGAAGGTATCCATTAAATACTCAGTGGAAAAATATTCTCTGTATTGTTAGTAAACTAAATAAATTTCTCACAAAGGGATTCTTGCACCTACAAATATCTAGAAGCAGATATGGGGGAATAAATTTCAATTAGGGCTGGTGTTTAAAATAAAACATAATCCCACAAGAAAGCACAATCTAACTTGAATCCAGGAGTTCACAAGATTGTTTTTTATGTATCCTTTGTATGTTAAATGTGTATTAAAACTGTCCTTTGGAAGGATATTTGAAGCAATTATTTAGTTTAAATTTATACCAGATCAATATGAGTTCTTGAATATTTGCTAAATGTACATTTTCCAAATCCTTCCAGGTCTTCCTATGATTAGATTATACATAATGAATATTTTCTAGGAGCTGATCCTCTATCTATGGACTTGGATAACATTGGAAAAGTCTATTATATAAACTTTATTATATTTTAGCATACATTATAATTAAACTATGATATAAGTCTTCTAATAATTTTGTTATTGAAAAACATTTGCAATTTTCTTTAGGGTCAAAGATTTATAATAACATATTTACCAAACCTAATGAATTTATATTAATAACTCTAGAAGTATAATCAAGACATTTACTATGGAAGAATGGTTATTTCAATAAATATTGATCCCATTTTTAATTCCTTGTATTATATTTTTCTTATATCTTCTTAAAATGCTTATAAAACCATAGTAGATATTTTTCTAATTCATATTATGAGTACAAATCTATTTTAAAGTTATTTAGATAAACTTGCCTGGATTAAATTGCAATTATATTACACAAAAAGAATCAGTCATAGTATCTTAGATTCACAACCAGAACTGGAAATTGTGCTCATCAAATGCTGTACACCAGTTTGTATCAGCCTCAAACTTATCATGATGAGAATTCTAATCTTATGTCTAGTGGTTTACAGGTTTCCCAGATCCAGTCTATTTACTTAATATTTAGTGTTTACTTAATCATGATTATCAACATCAACATCGTCATCTTAAAATGCAACTGACTAAGCATACAATAGATACCAATTGACAATGCAATGTTAGTCGACCATATATTTCTATACACAAACATTATATGTGAATATTTGTTACTGATAATGATAGTTCACATTGGAGTATACAAGACCCTGACATTAAGCATGTCTTTGGCACTTAAAACAACTAAAACAGTTCCTGTCTCTGTATATTGTACAGTTCTGTCTTCCTGCAGATTGCAAAAATGTGTTACTGAAAGGATGGTTGTGGTGATCTAAAATAAATAAATAAAACATTCCAAACAGACATCAGTGATTAGGACATATTGCAGATCACTCTTCCCAATGTATTTTCAAGGATTCTCAAATTCCCTATTCCATATTTTGTGGCTAGAACTCAAACTTTCCCCAGCGTAATGATTACCAAGTTTTAATTACATTTAAGGGTCATGTATCCTCATCACTCCAAAGACAAACTGCCAAGAGGGAGAGATTTACTACCAACCAATGATATTTTTTATGTAAATGTACTTGACTAAGTGCAATAACCCTAAATTCTAATAGAGACTTTCAATCTCTTGCCAGGTCTGCAATACTTATATGTGGCTAAGATGAATTGAGTATTTACAAAACAGCTCCATTATAGAGGAACAATCCTCCATGTGTAAATCACTATTTCCAATCATAGTACTACTAGGTTCCTTTTCACCTCTGCCCTTGTTTATTTTCTTTGATTTATATTTGTAAAAAAAATGTTTAAATGCAGTATTCTATTTAATGGTGCACTGGTCCAATATTGCTTTTTGTCATAGACTACTTGGGTTTCTCAAATATTTTATCACCATCTTGAGCATATAATAAGAATGGGACACTGCAAAGACACACAAAGGGTTATTTAGATTTCAGTTTATCTTTTTAATTGCTCAAACAGCCTGAGCAGGAGAAATGAAAGAAAAATCCTCATGGTGACTTTATTGTTCTCTCTGCTGTAGATACATTTTATAAATAAGGGCAAAGGGTCAGGTGCCCCTTTACATGCTATTTGCAAGTGCCTGACATCAGCAATCACTGTGTGAGCAGCTTTGTTTATCCATAACACTAATCTGAAGAGATGTGTGAAGAACTTTGGCTTGGGGAAGAGGGCAGAGCAGCATGGTGCTATGCAAACATTCCCACATAGTCCCTGATAGGTCATTCACACAGAAGACAAGGGAAAGGTTTCATGTCATGGACAAACTTCAATATAGAGCCAACAGACTGTCAAGAACCTGAGGAGATAGAAAATAATAATAGAGATGGGTATAAAAGTATCTGGACTGAATCATTGCTATCACAATTTACCAATGATGTTACTTATAAAATAAATGTAGATGGGAGGGAGGGAGGAAGGGAGGAAGGAAGGAAGGAAGGAAGGGAGGAAGGAAAGAAATGGGACTTACATATCTGGAAAAATCGGTCAGGGCAGTTCTTAGAAAATGGTTTTCAGATCTAGATTAATATTTTATATGCAGGGTTCTGCCAGGTATTTATTTATGTAATTTATCTCTTTTTTATGAATTTTTTGAGATCAGTACTTTTTAATAAAGTATAATGTTTTTGTTTTATATTTGTTGTGTTATGGTATTCGAATGTTTATCACCTATCTGCAACTGAAACAGCAGTAAGGAAATAATAAATAAATAAAATTATATAATAAATCCACAGAATTGCATAATCATCAGAGATAGTATGGAATAGGTAGCATTAATTACCAGTGAAGTTTCTAAAAACCCTCTGGAAAAGAATGGTCCTGAAACATTTCATGAATGAAAGCAAGGAGGATGCCATCCTATCCTCAGAGAGAGAATGTTCTAGAAATAGCCTCCATATGACCATACCTTGAACTATCTGGAAGAGTAGGACTATGGATTACTTGGTGACCTTGGTTGTTTGCTTGCAAATGTTTCATTACCTACTAGATAATATTGGTGATAGGAACCAGAAGCACATTCTCAGGAAAAGTACAAGGAATATGAAGAATCAATTTAGAGAACATGTCCCACAGGAAATAAATACCTGAGCCAAAAAGAGCTTTTTAGATAATGACCAGAACTTTGAATTGAATTAAATAATAATTGTAATTTTGAATTTACCTATAGCCTACTGTGATGCAGAAGCCATAGAATATGTATTGGTCTACTAAACTGGGAACAATCCATCAGCAAATAGGCAACTGAATTTTAAACCAATTATAGTTTCAAAAGCAGTCCCTAGTGCAAAAAAGCACTTATTCGTTTATTCATAGATTAGATTAGATTAGATTAGATTAGATTAGATTAGATTAGATTAGATTAGATTAGATTAGAAGAATGTCAAGGCATCTTGTTTCAGAAACAGCATCATTTGGGGCATCATAAAAGGTGAGCAAAGATTTACATGAGGACTAGCAAGTACAAAAGGACCTCTGTATTTCAGACACACAATTTAAGGAGTAATCTACCCCCAATAATGGCTGGTATATCAGATATAGATTACTTCTTCTTGTAGGTACATGCAGATATTTAATCTGTGAAATGATGATTTTGTATTGGGATTACCATTTCTCAAATCAGTTTTTTCTATACTTAATCATAAATATGATTATAGATGAGAAACAAGTATTTGTTTATTTTTTTAATATAGTTTGGAGAATATTTTCTTAGAAAATTTATATTAAAAACCAATCTATGAAACATGAATTTTAAGCAAAAACTAGTTATGAACATGAAATAAAATGTTTTTGTTCCTTATCCATCTGTTCTTGGCAACAAGTTTTAGCAAAAGTAGAGTAACAAAAAGTGTGTCTGTCTGTTTTAAGTTACTACTTTTTAAGATTTGGTGATCATATATCTGATTTTATGCATTAATTTAATTACACAGCCTGAATTCATGTCATTCTAATATGTGTAGTTAGTCTTAATTTAATAAATCATGCCAAAACACTTTTTCAGAAATAATATAAGCTTGCAGTCTAATGCTCCAATCTTATGTGAGGTTACATAAGAGTAAGTCTTGCTTAACTCAGTATAATTTATTTCTGAGTAGTTAAAAATAAAGTTTTAAAATTTTACGCTAAAGCTATTTTTGTTAAAAAAAAAACTGAAGCCCATTGGATGTAATCCTTATTAAAGATACTTGGGTATGCAATTTACCTATAAATTCAGTGAGTCTTCTTTTAAATAAGTATGAATAGGATTTAGCTACAATAGCATGTCTCAGTTTCTTGGGTAGGCACTTCTTATCCAGAGTGCGTTGTTAATTGAAATATACCAAAGTATTTTCAATAAATAGATGAACAGAGAATGATATATTACCCTCTTGATATAATGTTCTTAACTTAGAGCACAAGACTGATTACATTCCCATTACATTTACACTGAGAATTATTTAAAATCCATCTATTAACCATATCTGTTATGGCTTATGTTTTGTCCGGAAAAACACGAGGTAGACCGGGTTCCAACAACAGAGTCTTTATTTCATGGCAGTAGTTGAGAAACGGAACATTGGCTTGGCTCAAGCCGGCCAGTTTTTATACCTTTTTTCCTCTGCCGGCTTGTAGCCAAATGACATTTGTTTTGAGTTTGCCGCCTTTCCGCCGGCTTCAGGGATTGGTTCCTTTGAACCAATCCCCTTTAGTTTTTAAAACGAACCAATCAGAAAATGTATTATTTGGAGCAACTATTTACATACAGAACACCCTCCCCTCTTAGTTCAGTCCTACGTCGTGACGTAGTCTTGCAAGTAGGCAGGGCTTCTTCTGACTCGACTGGACCCTGCGCGGTTCATTCTTGTTTGTGTCTTCGACGGTTCGGATGGTGTTGTCGTCTCTTCTGTCCTTCTCCCTGGAAAACGTCTGGAAAGGTGAAGGCCGCCTTTTTTGCTGCCGCCTGAGTCGCTCGGGCCGGCGGCTTCGCCGCGTCCTCCCATTTCCTCCCGGGCAGGTTGAGCTGGCTTTGGCAGGCCCCCTCCGATGGATTCTTCCCGCAACTTTCTCCAAACAGTGAGTCTCCATTTTGCTCTTTTTTGGCTGAATTGTTTTTCGGCATTGGTTTTAAACGGTTCTTTATTTATTTTTTGCGTTTCCCCCCCCCTCCTTTGGTTTGAATTTCGTTGTTTTTGTAATCGCTTGGTTGTTGTTTTTTCATTTTCGTTCTAAATTTTGGGCCGGAGCTTGGTCAATGTGCACTTCCACTCCCTGCCATCCATCTACCGTTAATCGGTAAGACTGGGGGCCTGTTATGTCTGTAACTTGTCCCGGTAACCATAATGGGTCACCAGTGAAATTTTTTTGCATAAAACTAAATCGCCCAATTTTGAAACTCCTGAATCGTGTAGAGGAGTCGGGGGGGTTTTTCGGTGTGAAATTTGGATGTAGCCGGTCTAGGTGGCGATCGAAGTTTTCTCCCCATCAGTAGTTCTGATGGGGTTTTGTTGGTTTGTGGTACTTGGTGTTATATGTTGGAGGGTGAGTAGCCGGTTTATTTTGGCTTTTGGACGTCCCCAGTGTTCCATCTTTTCCAACCTCTCTTGGTAAATCTGACCATTCCTTTCAGCCCTACCGTTTGCCAGCCGGATAGGCCGGCGCTGTGAGGGCATGTCTTATACCTAGGGAGCTAGGTATTGGTTCGAGATTGAAGGCTGGTTAGTTGTGGTTCCATTATCCCCGGAACACTACGGGACGTCCGGTAGGCCAATGGGTTTGCAAAAGTTTTGTCTAATTCCCTTTTACAGCTTCTGTTTGGTCATTGATGGCATGATTTTTACCTCTACCAATTGAGTATTGCGTCCACAGACAAATCAGAAAACGTGTGTCCCTTTGGTAGGACCCTGCGAAAAACTCGATGTGGATTTTCACGAAAACCCCCAGGGCCTCCCTTTTTTGGGAAATTTCCCCAGTCCCATTATAGGTGCTTTTTGGAGGAGATGGGTCTGACTGCTCTGGCATTTGTTTGGGGCATAAACGAGTTTTAAACCCAATATTCAATGTCCTTATCAATGCCCGGCCACGCTAGAACATACTCCTAGCAAGGCCTTTTTCATTTTAATCAATTCCCGGGTGTCCCTCCATGGCAGCACTAACCGAGTACGTCCTGGGTTGCCAATTTGTTGGGTATAAATTACACGCTGCTCGACCCACAGAAACACTCCCCTTTTCTATCGAGAGATTCGGCATTTGTCTGGTCCGGAAGGGTTTAAAAGTCGTCGGTACTTAACCTAACCCAGTTAAGTACTGACGGGCAGTCAGTTGGTCTTTTGTCAGTGGGCTCTGGCGACTCATTCACGGAGAATGGGTAGATTGGGGCAAGGTCTCTACCATTGGTAGGGCAGTGCATCCGCTTGGTTGCAGGGTCTTCTTTCCGTTGCTGGCATGGTGCTCTGCTCCAATAGCGTCACATGGGAAATTTGTTTTGCCCTCTGGTCTTGGTGTATTAGAGTGGTTAGGGAAGAGGCTGCGCTAGGAACGTTCTCGACCACTAGTCATTCTTCGGAAGACGGAATATTTGGTGTGGGCTTGTTTTCCCGCCAAAGACTCAAGTAGTGGTTTGTGGTCTCTGGACAATTTGAAAAAACCCACTCATAATAGGGTAATTCGTGAAAGCACTGTTACCCCAGCGACATTGGGCTAAGGCTTCTCTTGTCCAGTTGGCTGTAGTTCACCTTCGGCTTTTTGACAGAGTTTTTTTGAATAGTACGCGGATGGGCGCCTCTCGTTCCGTCCGGCGAGTTTTGGTGGCTACGGAATGTGCTCTCGACTCCAAAACGGTGAAAGCGTCACAGGGTCACTTGCCACCCTCTCGAATGGTAGCGTGTCGCTAAATTGATGAGAATGGGTGTTTTTGAATGTTAGCAAAAGGTTTTTTATTTGTCTGAAGAGGCTTTTTTTTTTTCTTTGTACCGCTCAAGTCCAAGATTGCTTCTTGTCACGTACACCGGTGGTAGGAGTTCTGGCTATTGTAAAGCCTTATGGTAAGAAGAACAATTCTATAAATATTTATTCAGACCCCAGGAAATGCTTGTAAACTTCGCCTTTTGTGTTCTTTGGGTTCTGGTGTGTCTTTTATGGCTTTCGTTTTTTTTCGGTGGTGGTGTATCCCTCTTAGTCCGTCTATCAATAGCCGCAGAAATTTGACGCTCTGTTTAACTCAGGCGCACTTTCTTTTTTTAACTTTTTAATACCAGCTTCCTTGAATTTAGTTGGTACTTTTTTAACAGTCTTTTGTTTTTAGTTGGTTTCTCATTTTTTGCTGAATTTTAGGCCGACTATCCGGTCGAAATACGGTAAGCGCTCTTGTAATTGCATTTAAAAAGGCGTTCGCACTTAGCGCTCTGAAAACGCCTGGTGGCCCACACTGACTCCATTGGGATTCTTACATCTGATGCCCGCTTTGTGGTTGGTAACTATGGGTCCTAGTGCCTACTGCTTGTTTTCGGGGTTCGTTTACGTGGAAAAGTTTGTTTGAATAAGGCTTGTGCCACGGTCGAAGTTGGCAAAAAATTTTTCACCGCCACCCCAGGGAATTTAGCAAAGTGCTGGAACTCCTGGTACCGCGCGTTGGGTATGGCGCCTGTTTGTAGTGCGTGGTTTCACGAGTAGCCATTGTGTAGTGCAACCACAGATTCGGAATTGAACTCCATCAGGCTTAATAGGTGTGACTTATCGGCGTTTCCCATCTTGCAGCGGAGGTTCC
>BHFT01029205.1:0-12375 GCA_004320025.1 Laticauda laticaudata | reverse complement strand
AGCCTCAGAGAAGCCTCGGGGGGGGGGCGTTTTTGCTCCCCCAAGGCTCCTCTGGGGCTCTGGAAGGCAAAAAAAAATGGAGGGGGGAGGTTTGCTCCTCCCTCCATTTTTTGCCTTCCTGAACCTCAGCAAGGGAAATCCCAGCACAGCTGATCTTATCTACAGCTGATTATCGGAGGGAAAAAAAGAAAGAAATACCTTAGTCGAATGTCAGGCAGGCGGGTGGGGTGAGCGAGCATCAGGCGGGAGGGTGACTGGATGGGGGGCGTGGCCAGCCAGAACTTACTACCGGTTTGGTTGATCCATGCCAAATTCTTGCTACCAGTTCACCTGATCCATTGCTAACTGGCTGAATACCACCACTGCTTCCAACTGATTATCTGTTATCTGTTATCATTCAGGCAGAGAATCAGTTGTTAAATTATTTGAATCCCATCACTGGTAATAAAGTATGTCATGTGAGAAGGTATAATAGTTTGTGGAATTTTATATACTTATTTAAGGTTTCTTTTTTAAAAAAAGATTCCTTGTTCTTTCCTGATTGAGATCTATTCAAATAGGGCAAATTGGAAATATGTTTAACAAATAAAATAATAAAGAAACAAGACTTTGTTATTTCAGAGTTTACAGTCAAAATCATTTAACAAATCGGGAAACTGATAGGCTGCTACAGACTTTGTACCTTTGTTATGGAATAAGCAAAGCTGCCCATTTGACTTTTAGTATATTTACTGATCACCAACATCATAAATCACAGGTCAGTGACATTCATCAGAACAAACCAAAGGTTTATATAACTAGTTGTTATTTTTCATTTATCCACTACATGGAAGCAACATTGGGAAATTTTCATCTTTCACATCAAAGTCTTCAAATGTAATAATCAAATATGATAAAAGCATAAAAAACATTAAAAGTGAAAAAACAATTGCTCTTATCAGTGTTAAATCTCTAGAAGTTATTCAATATAGATTTATGAGATTTGTTCTCCATGCTCATTTTCAAAGTTATCCCTAATGAGTTAATGATTGTTGATCTCATTCTGTTATTGAAATTGTCTTCAAACTGGTTGTCTGTGAAACAGATTATTATTGAATTTCTTAGTTCAATGTAACAAGAAATTTCTTATTTTCTTCTCTTAGCCCAACCACTAATATTAATTCATCTGGCATAAGCCATTTTCAAGCTGAATCAACATGTTTTAGGTTTTGATTTACAAAATGACAGATAAAAAGTACAACATTAAATGTATTACTAGATAGAATTAGAATGAAATAGACCCCCAACTTATCAGATAACAGCATTGTTCAGTACTCCTGACTTTCTTTGATTGTGAAAATCTTGATGGGAGGAAGAAGTAAGGCCAGGGGTGGGATTCTACCAGTTCAGACCGATACTATAGAACCCCTTGTTAACCTTTTAAGCAATTCGGAGAACCGCTAGTTAGAATAAATCTCCTTTTGTTTTTTTCCACCTTTAGTATGAAGGCTATCCACAAAATAGATTACGTTTTGCGATAGAAAAAAAAGTGTAGGAATTTTTTTTTATTATAAACACTTGAAAGTGACACTTAAATACTACTTTTCAACATATTCACCGAACAAATTGAGGCACTTATCATAGCGGTGAAACAAGCTGTGTAATTCCAATTGTCTTAAAAATTCAGCCGTCCTGAGATTTGAGCCAGTCAACGCCTGCCCGCAGTTTTCGCATGCGTCATCAAAGTGCTGTGTTCCAAGCCAGGTCTTCAATCCTCGAAAGCAAGTTGGTAGTCGCTTGGTGCAAGATCGGGGGCTGTAGGCTGGATGAGAAAAATCTCCCACTTGAAAGCATTCAACTTTCCGAAGTGTGATTTGCTGTGTGTGGGTCAGACATTTGTCATGCAAAAACAAAATATTTGAGCTTGAGCTTTCCTCTACGCTTGTTCTGAAATTGCTTTTCTTAGTTTTTGCAATGTTTCACAATACTTCACAGAGTTTAATTGTTGCACCATGTTCCAGAAAATCGATAACAGAAAGCACACCTTGGCGCTATCCCAAAAAACAGTTAAACGGCATAATCTTCCTTGCATGATAACGTTGCAAACATTTTATTGGTTTTTTGGGGGAATTTGTGTGCCCCCTCATTCCATAGACTGCAAATTTGGTCTCGCTGTTCAATGTGTTGACCCAAGTTCTCGTCTCCAGTTACGATTCGATCAGAAATGATCTCTATCTTTTGTGTCGTCAGAGTACAGAAATGTTCAATGATGCGGCTACGTTGATCTTGTGGTTTTCCTGTTCAGATTTTTGGCACCCTCTGTTGCGCAAAAATTTGTGGGGAGCCTAGGTTTTTGTGTAACAATTTCTATGCCAACAAACTGCGTGAATTTGGTGGAAAACTAAGCAAAAGTTCCGTTACTGTTGAAACGTGTGTTTTCAAACGGAATCTTGTCATCGACTTTCACGACCAGTTCATCAGTCACAATGCTTGGACTCACATCCACTTTTTCATAGACATTAGTTGTCCATATTTTAAACCTTAATGCCACCATTGGCGCACTCCACCTTCAGTGATGATGTCCCCCGTACACGTTCACACAGTTGCCCAAAGGAAAATTTCAATCGGTTTATGGTTTTTGCCAACAAAAACCTTATCACTGATCGCCAACCTCACACTGCAGGATTTTCAATTGCAGCACACATTTCAAATGTTTGCTGTGAAATAAGGGAATGATTACGAAACCTCCCCACTAGCACAACAAGTATGCAGAGACTAAGCGGCGAGACACACAGACCAAAGAATGGCCATGCTAGCTCCGCCCCTTCTTGCTACACGATGAAAACGTAATCTATTTTGTGATAGGCCGCTCGTACAATTCTTGGCAGATAGCCTAGACTTACTGTCCCAAAGATATTTTTTTCTTTAAAGGGGAAGGGTTTGTTTTGAGCTTTTTATAACTGCTTTTGGGAGGAAGTAGTTCCCCTGGAAATAGCTTTCTTGCTAGTAGAAAGATTGACATTCCAAAACGTGGAATTTGCATACCCGTTATCTGCAGTTTTTGGTAATAAAACTGGTTTGTTTGGAAGTTTAATTCTGTGCTTGGTGATGTTTAATCCTGTGTTTATTGGATGGGATAACTTTCCCTATTCAAGCTTTATTTTGGAAGGAAAGATTAATCTCTGTTCCCTCAAAAGAAACTGTTTGGAGAAATCTGCTAGTTCCTGTCTATATTTGTTCTGGTATTGGTTTAACAAGCAAAGCTATGTTGTGATTTAATTATTGTGTTGTGTTTGATCTTTTCCTGCTTCCATGGTTTCTTTTCTATCAGGGGAGGAGGTCTTCCTTCACGTGCTTTAGTGGTATCTGGACACTGTGTTTTTTGAGGTGATACTTCCAAAAGGCAAGATGCAACTTGGAGCTGATTTTTTTGTACTGTCTTTCTGCGGGAGCATGTGAACCTTTCCTTAAATTCTAGCATGATTTCCTTAGGATATTTTGTGAGATGAGTGAGACCAGCTAGTAATAACTTTAAATGGTGTAAATGGATCTAAGATTGTTTTCTCCTCATGTGCTCTTCTGGAGAACTTATAATGATCTCTCGTGCTAAAGGGTTTCACTTTCATGAGCAAGAGTTGGCTGCTGATAGTTAATAATTGCATTTTAACTATTAAATTCCTCAAGGTGTTCTGGCACCCGCCTGATTTGTAACCCTGGATGCAGGTATTTTTAATCTAATGATTGGTAGTTTCCGTAGCAGCTTTTTGCAAGCAAAGAAGCTTTTTATATTTTTGTACAGGTAATCCTTGACTTACAACAGTTCATTTAGTGATCATTCAAAGTTACAATGGCACTAAAAAAAATGACTTATGACCATTTTTCACACTTAAGACCATTGCAGCATCCTCACTGTCATGAGAAGCCAGGCAAGGAGAAGCGCCCCTTGAAGTGAGTGATGTTGAGTTGGCCATGCCTACCCAGTCACATGATCACCAAGCCACACCCACCAACTAAGCCACAGAACCGGTTGTTAAAAAATTTGAATCCCACCCTTGAGTAGAGCAGAATCGCACAATAGCAAACTCACCAGTGAACAGAGGATTAGTATGTTTCTTGAGCTGAAATCGGCTACATTTTATAATGCCTTGAAAAAATAGTGCAAAAATAGTATTTTATATTTGAATATTAACAAATGCTTCTCTATTAAACAGAGAAAGAAAAATGCAAGTATACATTAAAGCATTTAGCTGAAAATGTTCAACTTTCAAGACAATATTTATTTGAGATTAAGATGGCTAATAGGTGTTAGAAATAATTCAAAGCCAATGAAAGAAACTTGGATTGTTGAAAACAAAGATAATTTATTAAAAAGAATAATTGATGTGATCTTTTAGAACCTCAACAAGCAGGTTTACATCAAAAGTCACACCTTTAAATTCCAAAACATACTTTATATACAGTTTCATCTCATCACCCACATTCTCTCCTTGAGATTCCCTCCCAATTTCCTGCATGTCACCCCCCTTTGTGAAACATTTAAGCATCTTATATACCATTTTATTTTTGAATCTCCTTATTTCTTGCAAATACACCCTTTCTATTTTTCAAACACTTCATAAAATAATTATATTACTTCTGTAATTCTTTTAAACTTTCTCTAATTTCTTCAACATTTTCAAATCTTATAATTGCAGTATGCTCATTTATATCATTTCACATAATCACATTTTTATTAGCATCTGCTATCTTGGCCATTAGTTCATCTCCCTCTATCATTTTCACGTAGAAGGAATGAAAAATGGAATGTGTCTGACTTACAGATCATTGAACACTTCTCCAGGATCTCCTCCTTCTCCATCAATAGCCATACCAAACCTTCCATCTTCTTTTCCCATTCTAATCCTCCACAGGTTCTTTTTGGCCATATATTTAAATTTATAGCTTGGCATGCATCAAATATAAGACTTATCAATCCCCAGTCCTTTACCATACTGGCTGTTACAATCAATGTTCTGGTGTTATGGAATAACTGATACCTATAGTTTGTTTGGCCCTTAACCTTAGGATCAAAACACACAGTTAAACTCGCTGTAGTACAGGTAGAATAACTTGTCTCGTTATGTGCGCAAGTACCCAGCTTTCCTTTACATTTATAATATGTATGGTACTTTAAAGTCTATGTGATCTTAGAACCAGTTTTGGTAGTAGTTATACAGAAATTGCAACTTTCCTCTCATGCATTAGTCTCTTAAACCCGTAAATTTTCTCCCTGTAAAATATCTTTTAACAATTTCTCCAGTTTCTCACTGCTCACATGACACTGGTAACAAATATCAGCATGAAAAATTTTTAAGAGAGAGTTGACTTAATATGATTCCCTTACCACCATGTATCCTGATAGTTTTACAAACCTTATTTTTAATTGTTAACTCCACATATATGGGTTTCCTCTCCTAGTTCCAGCTCTGAGTTTTACTTCTCCACTGGATTTGGACTCGCCACTTCTTTTCAACTCCATCCACTGGAATTCAGAACCTATGGGAGCAAATCTCATCAGTTATTAAACTAGTATAGTTTATTGTTTGTGTAAGGTTAACTTCAGTGGGTTCCCATGCAGAATACTGCTCTAGGTGATTAGTGAAGACACAGGGACTTTCACTCGGGTATAATGTGTCCATCCCTTTTCAGCCATCTGGATTGTGGTTTTGGAGGTGAGTAGTACTTGGAATGGTCCTTCCTACTTCAGGATCAACTTCTCCTTCCAACTCCAGATCAGTACCCAATTACTATGGGGGAATTTATGGGCTGGAAACTCCAGAGGTGGTGTTTGTTTTCTCAGGAAGCCAAAATATCTGGACAATTTATGTACATATTGTTTCGATAATCCAATGTCTTTTATAGGTTGGATCTGTATTCTCAATAGGACTAAAGGAAGACGTTTAGTTCATGACATATATGTTTCCAATATTGACCCTTCTGCTGTTGTAGCATTACTGCAGGGAAAAGCTTTCACCCACTCTGTGAGGTGATCTACTATGACCGATAAATATTTTAGCCTCCTCACTTTTGGCAATTCTGTAAAATCCACTTGAATACACTGAAAGGGTTGGGATGTCATCCCTTCTATTTTTCTATAGAAATTGAGTACTGTTTTTGCCTAACTACTCCATTTGGATTCTTGAGTGTTATTTTAAGGGGGGTTCAAAACCCTCATAGGAATCGTCTCTACTGGCCCAAATTGAAGGTCTGCTAGGGAATCCCTTCCCAGCAGTTTAATACCTACTTCTGGTATATATAACATTTCTACCTCTATCTTTTTATTTATCCTTTTATTCCCAATTGGAGGGACTTTAATTTGGGTACTTCAAATCCTTCCCCTTTTACTGCAGGTAATCTAATACTTTGACCACTTAATTTCATCTCTTCAGTTAATACTGATATTGAAGTTCTTGCTGCCCCAGTATCAATTAAAACACCATTTCCTCTTCCTTAGGTCCCACTACTAAATTTATCAAGGCCTCTCCATGAGACACAAAAGGAATCACCCGACTCCCTTAGTATTGACTTTCATCTTCTGCCCTCATATTATACACTTGCACCTCCCTTCTTTGCATCAGGCAGTTTTTCCTGAAATGTCCAGGCTGGTCACACCCAAAACATCTCCTCACTCTGTCCTCCCTGCCTGTACTACCATATCCCCTTCCCCTTATCACTTGGTTCCACCCTCTCATTCCCTATTTCTATTGCCTTCACTTTCTCTAACTCCTTCTCCTACCACTGCAATCATGGCTTACAAGTCAGCACAAGTCTGTACAAATCAACTTAAAGGAAATTCTCTAGCTAGCTAGACCAAAAGTCCGCCTCTTCGTTCTATTACTTTAACACCCCATAAATCTTCTTTTATCCTTGACAGATAGGGTGTAGCATTTTAGACAAAAATGTCACTGCCTGTTGAAAAGCCATTCCCTTATCAGTGTAACACTAGGCTTTTCCTCTAGTAGTTTTGCATACAAGTCTTTCACAACCTACAATATCCAGGCAATCCAAGAAATTTTCTCTCTTTCTACCTTTTGTAATTTCTCATCTCTTTAACAATTCCTAAAAAAAGGTACCAACTTGCATTGCTAACAAACAAACAAACAAACAAATGAGGTATTTTGAGTCAGTGCTCTGAAATATATTTGGGTCAAACTTTAGTGCCAATTCTCTGCTTTGAACAAAATATGGATTAAGAGCATATACAGAGTACACCTGGTTTGACTTTTAATTCCTTTGCTGAGCTGAGCTGAGCTCCATTATAAACTGGGAACTGAGCCAGCTGCAAAGATAACGTTCTAGGCAAACTGCCAGCCTTAGCCTAGCCATCTAAGGTTCTTTTGTTTGCAGAAGCGCTGAGAAAAATCATGATATGAAATAATGTTTTTACAGCAATGACTATCTTTGCAAGTTGTGTAACCTATAAAAAGTTATTTTCCACCCCCACCTTTCTCAGGCAAAATCTCAATGTTTCAACTAGGCAGAAAACAAAAAGTGTGCAAAAAGCCATATTCCCCCCCTCTTCTTGCTTCTCTTGCTTTTTCAAGGCAAAAAGTCCTGGAGCAAGAGAATGAAAAATTAATAATCAGCGAGGACAAGAAAGGAATTTTTTTTTAAATACGCAGAAATCTCACCCTTTTCTCCACTCAGCATCCTTTCAACAAAATAATTATCTCTCTCTCTTCAGTAAACCACACACATTTCTCCATAGGATCTTTCTCATTTATTTTCCTTGCAAACACAATTTCTTTTCCTCCTACTTCATCATCACAACAATAAAACCTTGCAACTCACTATTTTTTGTAAAAAGAATCGAAGTACTATCTCCTTTTAATCTGGGATGAGAGTCAACACACAGACATCGACACCAACTTTTTACTATCAACATACTCACACATTTGTACTGTAATCAGACTGCTTGCATAAACAATTTCCCACACAAAAATTGAATTTCATTCTTTCTCCAAGCAAGCCAATCATTTCTTAACAATTCTTTTCTGGGAGCCAATGATCTCCATTTTCTAAATAATTTTGTGTACTGTTATGAGAAGGTCTCATCCTCCAGGTCTGGAAATGATTACACATAAACACATTTTCACACACAACATTTCCAGATCTGGGGAGATTTTGTCCCTTTAAATCTCCATTTTTTCTTTCTTTGGGCAATTTGTAATTTGTTCTCAAAGCAGTGGGATAACTCAAGGAGTGGTTCCAATCACAAATGTGATTGTGGGCCCTTACCACTGCCTACCTGCTTCCCACAGCTCTAAATTCAATCCAAAAAGCCCAGTTAATTCTCTGGCTGGCCAAACATGTCACAATTATTGTTTTGAGCTGCAGCAGCCCCAATTGGGGCTATACACTGGTAAAGGATATTTTTCTTCAATTCAATTCCATTCAGTTCTGCATGCAATTATTATAGATGGACATCAAAGAATTTTTAATGGAAATCAAATTGATCACATCAAATTATCTGAATCATCCCATTTAAACAGGTAAAGCCTTTTTTATTACTTGCTAAACCCCAGGTGAGATGAAAAATAAACCTTTTCTTCTTTACTTTTTCTTTCTACCACACATAACAGCATAAATTAACCATATCTTCTTTAGTCAGCCCCAATGTCTGAATCATCTTTCTGTATGGAGGGGCTTCCCAACCTCTAAGTATTTTTCCCTAAAGGACTACTCAGGTCTATTTACAATTTGGGATTCTTCCTAATTTGTTTTAGTGAACTTCTCACTTTTATTCGAAGTTACACCCATTATTCTATCTTCTTAAGCACTAAAGTGTTACTACCTTCTCTGCCCTGGGCATGTTCCCTTTCTAGCTTGAATCTCCCAGGAGGCACTGGCTTTTTTAAAGATCCAAACTGTTCTCTATCTATCTTAGATCTCCCAGCAATTACTCACATATTTTTAAAGTTCAAGATCTATAGAGACCTTCATTCACACATTGTTTGCCAGGGCTCCCAAGATCAAGTTTGAACTACACTTCTCTTTCACACATTTCTCCCACCAGAATTGCCCGTGGTTAGTTACCAGACTGGAGTAATCCGTACCAACTTGTTCCAGTGAGACTTTGTACACACAGTTTGCACCTGGCCAGGGTGAAAGCACCTTTTACTGCTACTAAAGGTTTTATCTGTCTCTGCTTTGAAGACCCTGAATCTCCCAGCAGATGCTGGCTTATTTTAAAGATCCAAACTCTTCTCTATCAACCTAGAATCTCCCAGCAGACTGGCTTATATTTAAAGATCAAGATCTATAGAGACCTTCTTCATTCAGTTTCACACACCTCTCACCAAAGAACCGTAAAAAGCTTTATTCAGAAAATTGTCGGAATAGGACCCCATCTCCTTAACATTAGGAGATGAAGACCCCATACCCAAAATGGTTATTGCTTTTATAGAATATCACATTCAGACAATCACATAATTGAAAAAAGGTCAAAAANGTGTGGAGTGACCATTCAAAGTTACAATGGCACTGAAAAAAGTGACTTATGACCATTTTTCACACAACTGTTGCAGCATCACCACAGTCATGAGAGGCCAGGCGAGGAGATGCGTGCCTCGATGTGATGTTGAGTTGGTCATGCCCAGCCAGTAACATGATCACTAAGCCATGTCCACCCAGTCACATGATCACCAAGCCACGCCCACAAACTAAGCCATGCCCACAGAACCAGTTGTTAAAAATTTGAATCCCACCCCTGCTGTAAGCCAAGTAATTACAGGCCTCTGTTCTTGCCAAAAATCTGACATTTACTTCAGAACATAACAAGTTACAAAATATAATATGTTTATTAGGTTTAGTTATACAACTGTCCAGTAATTATTGCATAGTTCAAATATCAGATAAACATGGATTCCCTTCTGTTCTTCATGTTCTCAGATGTAACTCACAACATATAATTTCCACATATAACACAATTCTCAGATTCTCACAGCCCTACCTAACCCCTCCAACAGCCAAAGGCAATAGTTAAGTCCACTTTTCTTATCTTGGTCTGTGCACAGAGTTGCCCAGTTGCTTCCAGCAATCCCATAAACCCGGCCCTTCCTTCTCTTTCCATTTTCTTTTCTTTTTTAAAATAAATTTATTTATTCAATGTTTTAACATTGAAAAACAAATTTTCAACACCAGCCAATTTCAACATAGTTTGGAATCTTTTGTTAACAAATTCAGTCCCATTATCAGTTACTAAAGTGATTACTTTACTTTTCATTTTTCTCTCAGCAAACCTTAGCCAGTTAAAGAAATGTTGGAATGTTTCTGTTTTGTTTTCACAAGATAGCAGAAACCGTATCGTGAATAATGGTCCATAATACTCAAAATATAACAGGCACCTCCTAAACTTGGTTTCTTAGGACCAATTATGTCAGCAAAAACAACCTCTGAAGGTTCTTTTGGTCTTAAGGGCTGTCACATAGGCCGACAGATGCAAAATGTATGTAAAAAGGACACAATGGACGAGAAAATGTTCCATCCGTTGTTATCCGCTCTCAAAAGAGCCCCAAATTTGCATAAGCAGAGCGGACAACACACGGAAAGGAACGGACGGGGGGAGGACGTAGCCAGGATGTAAGCGGATGCTCCATGGAAGCCTAGGGGATGGAAGCAGATGGAAGCGGATGGAAGCGAATGGCACACTCCGCAGGGCTTCCCGGGGAGCACAGCGAGAGTGGACGCGCAACGGAAGAACGGATGCAGAGCGGATGCCTAGCGGATGAAGCGGATGCATCACGGAAGCCTAGCAGATGCCTAGCGATGCTGTGGATGCAAAGTGTTCATTACGCATGCAGGGAGGATGCATTGTGTCAGCCCCGTGGATATAAAGGGATGCAGCTCGCAACAGGTCACCATTCAGAGGAAAGACCTGCTGCCAGACACAGCGCCAGCCAGCCAGCCAGCCAGCCAACAACCATGGGGAAGAAGAGGAAGCCCGTGGCATCTGCTGCCAGCCCTGGTAAGAGGGACAGGGCCACCATCCCACCCCTGGCGCTGACTCTGCTTCTGCTGGGGCTTCTCTGTCTGCTCGGCTGACTCTTCTGGTGGTGGAGCTTCTGCTGGCGCTGCTCCTGGTGCTGGTGCTTCTGCTGGTGCTTACTCTGCTGGCGCTGCTCCTGGTGCTGGTGGTTTCTGCTGGTGCTTACTCTGCTGGTGCTGCTCCTGGTGCGGGGGCTTCTGCTGGTGCTTACTCTGCTAGCGCTGCTCCTGGTGCGGGGCTTCTGCTGGTGCTTACTCTGCTGGCGCTCCACCTGGTGCTGGTGCTTCGCTGGTGCTTACTCTGCTGGCGCTGCTCCTGGTCGTTGCTGGTGCTCCTGGTCCTGCTGGTGCTCCTGGTGCTCCTGGTGCTGCTGGTGCTGCTGGTGCTTACTCTGCTGCTGCTGATCCTGGTCCTGCTGGTGCTCCTGGTGCTGGCTGGTCCTGCTGGTCCTGCTTTTGCTGCTACTGTTGTTGCTGCTGCTGCTGCTGCTGGTGTGGTGGAGCAGCCCCTACAACCTCGAGCCCCTCTGATGAGGGCTCAGATGACCCTGCCAGAGGGAGGAAGAGGCATACGTGAGAACGAGAATGGGAGAGGAGGCAATACTCCATCGAAGAGGAACATGAGGATGAGGTGCTGGAATGGCTGAGGGAGAACAAGTATCTTTGGCGGAAGGGACACAGGCTCTATCAAGACACCAAAAGAAGTAGGCATCTTGGAGAGAGAAGGCGTAGAGCCTGGGCTACACTTGGCCAAGTGCAGCTTCTTGGAGAGTGAGATCCACCACCAGGAGCAGCCCCTCTGACAACCCTCT
This sequence comes from Laticauda laticaudata, assembly GCA_004320025.1. NCBI lineage: Eukaryota > Metazoa > Chordata > Lepidosauria > Squamata > Elapidae > Laticauda > Laticauda laticaudata. The sequence goes on along the minus strand of BHFT01029205.1, from coordinate 559 downwards.
CTCTCAGGCAGCCCGCAGAGAACCAGTCCTCTTCTGGCCAAGAGTCAGCTCTGTGTCCAGGCAGAATCTTGTGGAGCATGCCACGATGGAGACCCCTCGACAGCTGCACTCCCCGTGGCGGAGCGTGTAGAGGACCCCCTGATGGCAGTGGGAGTGAGGAGAGGGCACTTCCACCATAGACCAACCCACATCCACCCCAGCTCCCTCCTCACAGAAAGCAGGCAGAGAGGCAGACTGGAGGGCGAGCCACACTGTCCTGCTGGAGATTAGGGACACCATCAGAAGCAGTGTAGATCTCCTCTCTCAGCTGGTACACACCGACATCTCCCATCCTCCAACTGCAAGCCCTTCCTCACCTACGTCAATCAGACCCTCCTGGACATGGCCGAATCCCACAGTACAGGTGAGAAAAGGACAGTATCACCGGTCTCTTCACCACCCTACAGACCCAGCTGAACCTGCTCCCACCCACTCCAGGTCTGCTCCTCCACCCCAGGTGATGTCACTGCCCTTCCAAGGCTTTCCACAGGCCTCACCTACCAAGGTTATTGGCTACCAG
>BHFT01029204.1:0-35073 GCA_004320025.1 Laticauda laticaudata | reverse complement strand
TGCAGGAAATACAACTTCAGCAACAGAGTGGTCAAAGTCTGGAATACTCTACCTGACTCTGTGGTTTCTTCCCCAAATTTCAAAAACTTTAACCTTAGACTTTCTACTATTGACCTCACCCCTTTCCAAAGAGGTCTGTAGGGGCGTGCATAAGCGAACCAATGTCCCTACCATCCCTATCCTATTGTTTCTTTTATTTTTCTTATATGTATCCATGTATTCATAACTATGTTTTTATGTTTTCCTATTTTCTTGTAAGCAATTGACAAATCAAATCAAATCAAATAAAAATAAATAAGGAAATTGAGATTCTGCCGACACTTTCTCTGCTATTCCTGTCTTCCAATAAAAGTTCCTTTTGAAATGCCTTTTATTTCAAGAGTTCTGCTTTCTTGAGAAGACTGGAGAGGTGGGACTTTAAATCTATGCTACATAGTTTAAAAAAGGAGGTTTTTTTTAAAAAAAAGGATAAATGATTAATGATAAAAAAAGATAATTGGAGAAAAATAGTTATATGTAGACAGAATATTCAAGAGATGGTTGATGCTGAAAGGAGTAGGCAAAATACAAAGTAATTGGAGATATAAGATTATATAGATAACTTTAAAATACTAAACAAAGAGTCCTCAAGGAAGTGAATTGGATTATTTAAAATGATAAACTATGATAAAAGGATTTGAAGTTAATTTTTAAAATGGAATTGTGAAATGAATATTTGAGAAATTATATAGAAATGTTGCATTTATATAGGATTTCAGTTCACAGTGATCTCATGCTGGATTATTGTAATGTGTTCTACATATGTTCTACCTTTGAAGAATATTCATAAACTACAGCTGGTACAGAGTGTAGCAGTGAAGGTAGTTTTGAGGGTTTAAGAATTGCCCCTACAACCCTACTGCTCCACTAGTTGCATTGGATACCAGTGTGCTTCCAGGTGTAATTGAAATTGTTGGTGATCATGGCATGGATCCAGGTTACTTGAGGGATTGTGTCAGCCCACTGGGATTGGCCCAAACAGCTTGTGCCAACAGTGGAGGTATGCTGCGAGTATCATCAGCTTGGTTTATTCTGGTTGGCGGTGTCCCATGGACCAGATGGGTCATGCACAGGCCATGCCCACCCCAGCTTCGCGAAGATAAAAAGTGATTTATACTTGGTACAAGTATAAATGGAAGGAAGGAAGAACACCTTACAATGTTAGACTTCAGAAATGTAAGGGAAACAAAAAAAAACCTCTCAATTTTAATAAAAATGGTTATTAAAAAGAAATGGAAAATCCCATACTTACTTGTATTTATAAGTATCAGGAGGAAATTGCCTAGATTTAGATTTGATTTCTGAAATTGTAGAATAACTACACTACCACATTTCTGAATCTATTGAAGACAAGCTCTGTGAATATTATTTTTTATGCTTGAAAATGAGATCTTTAGATACTATTTTAATAGCTAAATTTAAATAATATCTAAAATCTATTCAGCATCTATTCTGAACTTGCCTCTCATATTATCAATATCATAAAGTGTATTAACAGACTACCAAATAACAAAGTTGGAAGGAACCTTGAAGGTCTTCTACTCCAACCCACTGCACATACAGGAGATCCTGTACCATTCTGGACAAATGGCTCTCCAATCTTTTATTAAAAACTTTTGAAAAATGCATTAAAATAAAATAGAAAGAAAAAAAATAGGTATTAAAATTATTATTCACCATCATTATTTTTCTATTACTTTATTATTGCATTGAGGTTTTTTTCATTGTTTTTTCAAAGTTGTTTATATATTGCAAGCCTCCAAGTTTTCAATATAAGGATACTTGCTGCAAATATAGATTTATCAGAAATGTCACATATTTTAAAGAATTGGGTGTGCTAATTACTTCATTTTTTTCAACATAGGGTTTTTGTTACCTGCAATAAATATAGGTATTTTGGCAGCACTTCTGAACGGCTGTTGTTTTGTTTCCAATAATAGAAAAGCTTTATATTAAACATTTTTTGAATAGAACTTTGAAAGAGATTTTCTGTAGGGAAAGATTGAATGGAGAGAAGAACTTTAATCTACTGACATTTGGCAAGAAACATCTGAGGATAACTTCAATACAATGTTCACAAATTCTGTTTCTTCACTTTGTGCTTCATTATTAATTCTAGGTAAAAACTCTTGATAGTCAAAGCTTTTATTTTTTTCCTTTAAAAAGGAAGCTGAGGAAAAACTCATTAGAGAGGTAACATGGTAAGGCTAACTGGTTAAGAGTGGTATTTCTAACATTTTTATGCAGGGGAGAATTGTTTAATATGATGGTGTCTTACACCTAAATGAGCGGACTCATTCGGTGTAGTGATTGAAAACACCCATAAGTGACTTAGGGCACATCACTTTCTCTTAGCCATCCTAGCCTAGACTGAAATAAAACATCCCAGAAGAAAATAATGTCAAATCTCTTGTTGGAATCCATTGCCAGGAAAATTGTATAGATTACTCCATTAAGTCATCCAGGGTCAAGACTGACTCAAAGGATCAAACAAGGACCACTCTAAATAAAAACTTACATATCTGTTTTCTGAAGAACAGCAGGAAATGTTTTGCCAATTCATAGTTATTTGTTAACAAAATCCAACATGATTTTTCAAAATTGATGTATGCATGTAATACATTCCATAAAAAGTAATGCATATTTTGAGGAGTGACAAAATAAACACACCTTAAAGGAAACATCTATATAAGTAAGAAGAGTAAAAAGTAAAGGTTTCCCCTGTCTAGTCATTTCTGACTGTAGGGGGTAATGCTTATTTCTGTTTCCCAGCCAAAGGGAGCCAGCATTGTCTGAAGATGCTTCTATGGTCATGTGACTAGCATGACTATATGCCAAGGTTCCTGGAACCCTGTTCCCACCAAAGTTGCACATGTTTATCTATGGATATTTGCATGCCTTTGAATTGCTAGGTTGGTAAGAGTAGAGGCAAAAAGAGAGCTCTCCTCCCCCTATTACATGGTACTTGGGTCTTGAATTGCCAACCTTCTGGTCTACCAAACCAGTCTTAACTGCTAAACGCTATCCTAAAATGATATCAGTCTCCTCATAACTAGTAATGTTTGCTGGGAATGCCTCTGCTTTGAAGTAAGGCTTAATAATTCCTAGCAGTGGAGAGGGATATTGTCTCCTATCTTTGAGGGCAGCAGTTTAGGAAATTGAGTTCAACTAGTTGCATTTTCCTAATTTGGCTTATAGATTTGTCCCTTTCTGTCTTTGCTTCTTGAACCATTATTCTACTATGTGAATTTTTAATTTGTATTGGATGATACATTTAGCAGATCATGCATAGATAGGAATTATGAAGATTTAATATTATCCTCATTAAAAAAAATTTAAGGTTTTTTATTTATTTAACAAATATTAACAAATACAAACATAAAACATCAAATAAAACCATCTTTCCATTATACAGTGTGTCGGTTGGTACATATCTTTTGTGTACAATATTAACAGTCTTTCCTTTCTAAATGCATTATTAAAATTTATATTATATAAATCAACTATGTATATTATATTATTGTTAACTCCTTACTAGACTTTAATTATAAATTCACATCAACCTTTTCAAGTAAATATCAACTTTTACAAAACCTAGTTCATAATACCATTCATTTCATTATAATCAGTTATAACATCATGACATTGTCTTATCTTTACTATAATATTATATGTATATGCATATTATATTTCCCTATTTTCTTATCTAGTCATTGATAAAATAAATCCCAAATTTTATAATATTCTTTGTCTTCTTGCTCTCTAATTGCTGGTGTCAGTTTACTCATTTCTGCACATTCCATTATTTTCTTAATCACCTCCCCTTCTTTTGGAATTTTTTCACTTTTTCAATTTTTGGCAAATACAATTCTAGCTGCTGTTAAAACATTTATAATCAGATATATAAATTCTTTACTATATCCTTCAGGTCAGGTACCCGATAAAAATATCTCTGGTTTCAAGTCTATATGCTGTTTTGCCATTGTTTTTCCAGCCATCCAGTATCTCTTGGCTTCCACACACATCCACCACATGTGATAGTATGATCCAGGTATCTGGTGACACTTCCAACATTTCTCTGATTTGTTATTAAACATCCTTGCTATTCTTGCAGGAGGTAGATGCCACCTGTAAAACATCTTATACAAATTCTCTTTATATGCTGTTGATATTGTTAATTTATAGTTTCAAGGCCATAGTTTCTGCCAATTTTTTAAATCTGTCCCATATCCAAAGTTCCTCCCCCAAGCAATCATTGTCCTTATACCATAAAAATGCATTTCTCCCCAATTGTAAATCATGACCTTCCAATGTTAACAATCAAGTATTTCTCAAAACATTGTTATTTTATACTTTTGAGAACATAATTTCTGCCAACTTTCTAAATCTATCCCATATTCAATTTTTTTCCCCTAGCAATCATTGCTTTTTTTACTTGTTCTTCTAATTTTACTCCAAGTAAATATAATTTTTTAATTACCTTCTCATCAGTACTTGTCAAAATTCCATCTAATTCAGTAAGTTCATTACTGAAGACAAAGAGGAAAGCAGGACAGACCGGGCTAAACAACAGAGAACATCTAAGCAAGGTACCCTGAATTTAAAAGTACCTAGAGGGATACTTCTAAAAGAAGACCTTTAAGCGGTGAAGGAAAGAGAAAAAGGAGGTTAAAGCCCCTTTGTTAAACCTTTATGTTGACAATTACAAATGGTATGGAAAGAAGTTTATATTAATCTATTTTGATACTAATAGGCAACCTTAAGCTGCAGTCTAAGTGTCAAAAGGAGAATAAAGATTTTTTTCTTGGTCATTTTAAAGCCCTAAAAAGGAGAAGAGTGGAGGCAAAAGGGTTGGGATGGAATAATGGAAAAAATGGAGTGCCACCTGGAAAAATAAAGAGGATTAACATGAACTTTTGAAAAGACTCACAAGGATACATTGTAACTGAAATCTTATTAAAAGATACAGTCAACCCACGGAAAGTAAAAGTAACAGGAAAGAAACAAGAAGGAACAGTCTGGGATCATTTGGTGATTTTAAAAAAAAAGTTTTTGGCATTGGTTTTTTCTTTCTTTTTCTGTTTTACTTAAAGTCAAACAGGTGGTTGTTCAAAAGTGTTTAAAATTACCATCATTCCTGGGAGGAATTGAAGATGAGTCTTAAAAAACAGAAAAAAGATGCAGAAAGGGGAGGAAGATCCTTTCGCTTCGTATTTGATTTTGTACAAAACTCATACACTTCTTAGAAATGATCAAAGATGCTACACGTGGAAAAAGAAGATCTGCTTGTAAGTTTCGACGTGGTTTCACTATTCACTCAAGTCCCCATAAAAGAAACTCTTGAAATCATCAAAAATAAATACAACCAGCTAACACCTATGGAACTAACAGAACACTGCCTAACACACACATATTTCATATACAAAGGAAAAAGTTACAAGCAAATTGAAGGAGCCCCTATGGATCACACACTGTCACCCGTCATTGCAAACCTGTTCATGGAAGAATTTGAATCCAGAGCCCTGGCTAATGCCACCCACAAACCCAAACTATGGCTACGATACATCGATGACACATTTGTGATTTGGCCCATGGAAAAGAAAACCTGAACAATTTCCTAACACACCTAAACAGCACACACCCAAAATCAAGTACACCATGGAAATGGAATAAACAAACAACTACCATTCTTAGATGTACTAATCTACAAAAGAACAGATGGCACACTGGACACACCATATACCAGAAGAAAACACACACCAACTGCTACCTCAACGCCAATCCCACCACCACCCAGCACAGATAAATTCCGTGGCGAAACACTAATTACCAGAACCAAACGCCTGGCAGACAAGACACATTATAAAGACTGAACTATGCACCCTGACTGAAGTATTGACAGCCAATGGCTTCCACAAAAACAAAATCACCACTTGATCCACAAAAACACACCAAGACATAACAGAGACCTAGAAGATCAACAGACCTATGGAACAGCTGCCTTGCCTACATAAGAGGTACTACAGATAAAATCAGTAAGATACTACACAGGCATCACATCAAGACTGCCTTCAAAACAGACCAAAAAAGACCTGAGGAACCCGCAGACCAAAAACAGACCTGAGAACCCCAAAGACAAAATTGACCTGGAAAACCAAGGCATATACGAAATTCCCTGTACATCATGCCCAGCCACATACATTGGACAGAGCAATAGAAGAATAAGTGCCCCCTAGATGAACACAAAAATGCAGTAAAAAAGCTGGAACATACCTCCTCACTAGTCCAACACATGAAAACCACAGGTCACAACATCAACTTCAAGTGGTACTAAAACCCTAGCCACTATAGAAAACCCCAGCCACAGAATCATCAGAGAAGCCATAGAGATTGAAAAAAGACCTGGAAGCATGAATAGAAGAGATGATTCCAGCAGACTGTCAATCATTTGGAAGCCTGCACTCTCAAATAGAAAGATCTCCACACCACAAATCAGGCAAACACCTGAGCACAAACAGACTCCCTGCTGATGCCTCCAACTCAAACACCCCACCCACGCGCACGCTCAGGCACCCAGGTGAAACCTGGCTTCCTAATGGATAGCAGCCGTCCTTTCACATGAAGCCAAGCTGCACTGAAAGCCTCCAAAACAGGAACAGAATGTTGCCAGCCAATCAAAGCCACAACAGACAGAAGAAACCAGAACACCAATCAATCAAACTCCAAGTCCAGTGAACACAGACCTAGACTCCCAGCCAATCATAATAGGCCAGCCTCGAATTTGAAACCAGAGGCTGTGAGACCCACATCCATACAGAAGCCTGATGATGGCAGATGAGATTCTGCTGAACGTTGTTGTGTGTGTGTTGTGTGTGTGTATCTTTGATTATTCGGGTTTTCTCCCGCATAAAATCGAACTATCTAGGCAACGTTTCGATGAAGTCTCATTCATCATCTTCAGGCTTGTTTCTTCGGCTCTGTGTTTCTCAGAGTAATGTGAGCTTGCAGCTGCTTCTTCCTTTTAACTGCTAGTGGGGGTGTGACTTGGTTGGGTGGGGGCTTGGCTGTGTTCTGATTGGTAGGGGGTTGGCTGTGTTCTGATTGGCTGGGGTGCGTTCTGTTCTGTAACCTGAGCACAACCAAGCCCCCACCTGAACTTCTCCTGCTGGTGCTTCTCCTGCTGGTGATTCTCCTGCTGGTGCTGCTGTGCTTCTCCTGCTGGTGCTGCTGGTGGTGCTGGTGTTCTCCTGCTGTGCTGCTGCTGCTGCTGCTTCTGGTGCTGCTGGTGCTTCTCCTGCTGTTGTTGCTCTGGTGGTGGTGGTGGTGCTGCTGCTGTGGTGGACCAGCCCAAGGCCCTCAAAGCCCTGCTGCTGAAGGCCCTGAAGCCCCTGCCAGAGGGAGGAAGAGGCTAGGCAAGGAGAAGGGAGAGAGGAAACAGTACTCATTTCCGAGGCCATGAGGAGGAGGTGCTGGAATGGCTGAGGGAGAATGATACCTGTGGAGAAAGGGCCACAGGCTCTATCGCAACACCAAGAGAAGCAGGCAACTTAGAGAGACAAGGCAGAGAGCCTGGGCTACACTTCAGATGAACTCCTGGATGGTGGAAGCACATGCACACCTGGTATGGCAAGCTTGCACCTGAAGAAATCTGGCCAAGCCGCTGTCAAGCTCACTGATCGGGAGATGTACGTCATGGCCAAGTGCAGCTTCCTGGAGGTGAAGTCTGCCACCAAGGAGCAGCCCCTGTGTCAACCCTCTCCCTCAGACAGTCCACAGACAGCCAGTCCTCTTCCAGCCAGGAGACAGCTATCGTGTCCAGGCAGGTGTCTTTTGAGGGCCCCATGGCAGAGACCTTCCCAACAGCTGCACTCCCCATGCGAGAGCACATGGAGGATCCCCTGTCTCAAATGGAGCAAGAAGAAGCAGCAGCCAGAGACCAATCCACACCCACCCCCAGCACCACCTCCACAGAAAGCAGGCAGAGAGCAGAATGGAGGGCCAGAGCCACACTGTCCTGCTGGAGATCAGGGATACAATCAAGACCAGCACAGATCTTCTCTCTCAGCTGCTCCACAGTGATATACCATCCTCGAACTGCAAGCCCTTCATCACGTACTTGAGCCAGACCCTCCTGGACCTGCCCAAGGCCCAGTACCAGGTGATGAAGGAGAAAATCACAGCACTGCTGCACCACCTTCCAGGCCAGCTGAACCTGCTCCGACCAGTCCAGGACTGCTCCTCCACCTCAGCAATGTCACAGCCCTTCCACAGCTTTCAACAGCCCCTCACCTACCAAGGCTACGAGTACCAGGACTTCCAACAGCAGAGGCAGCCCTTCCCAGTCCAGGCCCAGTACATCACACGCCACAGATGCCTCTCCTCACCCAGCTGCAGACAGACAGACCCACTACACTCCTCCTTCCTCCACCCCACAGCCAAGCCCCTCAACAGAAAATCTGTCTTCAGTACTGGTGCCTGACATCCCAGATTATTGAGGAATGGCTCTCAACCTCACGTGACTGAGTGAGCTCTCTGAGAGCTTCCTGAACACACTACCCCTGTTGTACTCTCAGGGCCAGACACCCCAATGGCGCCTCAGACCAGCACTCCAGCAACAGCCCACCTCCACAGTCCCTGGCCGCTCGGACAGCTGAGACCATGGACATGCCTCAGAGTGACTGAGAATAGTGCCAGAGACTGAGTTGTTACCTGTTCACCTTATTTTGCTTTAAGACACTTTACCTGGTTCATTTGGCTTTTTTAATAAAGTCATACAGTTTACTTAAGACAGTTTGTTAATAAGGTTATCTTTGCTTCACACACTTGGTTCATTTTATTTACTTAATCAAGTGTTGGTGAAAACTTTGAAAAAATGGTTAAGCCTTTGCATGCTTGTGGGATAGGTAAGGATAGTTGTGGGATGGTGGTAAGTATAGTTGTGGATAGATAAACCTCCAGTGCAAGCATAGTGGACTGTATGGTCCACCCTCCCAGCTGCCACACAGATGGCCCTTTTTTATCAATAACAATTTTTTCATTGATCAAAACATTTCAAAATAAACAAAGCTCTTTATTAATGCCCTATTCATTGTAGGACCATCAACATATATGCACAATCTCATCAGTGTGATGAGACAGGCTCAAGGAAAGCATCCATTAAGCATCTACCACCCTGTCTTGCCACTCCACTGCTCCAGCTGGGGAGTTACACCAGTGTTTCAGGAGGTTGCGCTGCTTCCTCCCTTCACGTGAAGCTCTGTTGGGGCCTTGTACATCCATAGTGTCTATCAGGTTTTGCCTTGCCTCCATTCACCAGGCTCCATGTCCCGCATTCCTTGTTGACGTCCACAAGCCTGTTCTGCAACACTGGGTAGCGGGTGCGCATGAGATGTGCAGGATGCAGCAAGCTTCCACGATGCTCCTCACAGTCTGTGGGTGATGCAGCATGGTGGTGAGAAGTACCTGGAACCTGTTGCCAGGATGCAAAGGCGTTCTCCACCACCCAATCTTGCCCTGGATAGCCTGTAGTTGAAGATCCTCTCTTCATGGGTGAGGTATCTTGAAGTGTAGGGCTTCATGAGGTAGGTTCTGTGGGAGAAGGCGTCATCACCCACGATGAAGTAGGGCACATCATGTGTGTCATTGGGTAGGGGGCTGTATCTCGAAAACCATGAATCAGGTTGCGTTCCAGCCCATCGTTGAGGTCACTGGCATTGTATACCTGGCTATCTGAAGCTGACCGTTGCCTGAAGCATCAATGTACATGAATTTGTAGTCAGCAACAACCATGGCAAAGAGGATTGATACTGAAGAAGCCCTTGTAGTTGTGATAAGAGGACCCTGAGTTGGCTGGAGCTTTGCAGGCCATGTGCTTCCCATCTATGGCTCCAACGGTTTTGGGGAAAGTTTCACCTCTGATACCATTGTTCTGCAAGTTTCCTCCAGTCTTCTTCAGTGTTGGGACACTGGAGGAGCTCCTCCACGTATTCTTCGATGATGGCCTGCACCACTTCTCTGACCACTTTGCTGATGGTGTTTGTGTGGCACCTCCAGGCATACTGCATGTTTCTGTACGTGGTCCCAGAGGCCAGGTTGCCGCAGAGTCAGTGCCACCTTCAGTCCAGGTCCAGGTTGGGACGGAAGTTTGTTGCTCGGCTTGGTCAGTCTGGTGTCTCAGACGCTCCACAATTTCATCAAACATGGCTGGTGGCATCCTCATGAAGTGCTGGAAAGCAAAGTGTTCTTCATTCTTTAGCTCCACCATCAGCTTGTCATGGAGTCCAAACTCCACTCTTCTCACAATCCATCTTCGGACCCACACAGCTCTTGGACATCTCCTTCTTCTCCTTGTGTAGAAAAGGTGAAACAGTCTGAAGAGGCTTGGTATTGAATGATGGCAGCTACCATAAGGAGTGTGTGATGATCCATGGTGGAGATCAATGGATGATGTGGAAAAGCAAGAGCAAGGCTGAAGGGTCTGTACGCCACGGCTGCTGGACTGATAGTGGAGATCCAGGTGATTTTCTCCCCTTTTTATAGGAAATATCGGTTTTCTGTTAGGTGTGTCCTTCCACATACTCTAGGCGTATTCCAGACATCCTAAATATCTGAGATATGTCCCATATACAAATGTTTTGTCCGTTTAATGCTTTATATATGAGATGCATCTGCTTACATCCTTTCTATTTCTGTGCTACTAAAGCTGTGTGGACGTTCCATGTACCTTTCGCTTCTCCTCTTTCTGCTTTCAGCTTGCAGTGGATGTGAGTTGCGAGGATTTCCGTGGATGCTGAGAGGATACAGCAGACGTGTAGCGGATGACAACGGACGTAGAACGTTTGTTGCCCGTATGTGTTGCAGATGTATATCGTATGCGGTGGAAAAGTTCATCGCTCAAAAAGTTTTTGTGCAGCTCAAAACCTTTTGAGCGGATGAAATAGCAGTAGACGGATGTTTGACGGATAGAGCATATGAAAGACATATGCAGTGAGTACACAATGGATGCATCGCATTTTCCACCAGATGGCAAGCTTTTTTGTCCATTTTACATCCTCTTTGCATCCGTTGGTGAGTGGGACATGGGCTTAAAGCCAGCATGGCTGACTTGGGAAAGCTGGGTCAAAATGGATCAAGTTGCACCAGCTAACTCAACATGGGGGCAATTCAGTGCTCCACAAGCTTCTCACCTCCCAAAATTGCTGGCATACACACACACACACACACACACACACACACACACACACCTCCAAGTTTGGGGACTTTTATCTACAGAGGAAGAAGATGTCTTCTCCCCAAGCCCAGGCATGTTTGGCAGTTTGTAATATCAGATGTGGATAAAAGACTACAAGCTTGGAATGGTGTGTATATGTGCATGTGTGAGTGAGTGAGTGAATGCATGTGCATAGTATGCCAAAGGAGACATTCCTATCCCAATCCCAGACATCGTTGGCATTTCCCTGTCTAGTGCTCCCTCCCAATAAAGCAGGAAGCAGAGAAGAATGCTGCTATATATGGAAGCTTGGAAGAGAAAGTTTGCAGGAAGTAGTTCCCCCCAAGTTCAACTTCTGCCTTGATTGATTTCTGGACATTAAGAGGAGAAGGCAGGGGAGCAGTGCTCCTGGTCCTGCACAAAGAAGACTGGCCCTTCTTGAAAAGGAATCCATTTCCAATCATATGTGGTAAGGATGCTAGTTTGTTAGGCAGCTTTCCCTTAGGCAACTCCCCCCACCGCCTCATCCTCTCCAGAGATCTGTCAAGGTAGAAGTTGGACTAGGAAGAAACTACTTCCAGCAAAATTTCTCCTCCACGTTTCTGCATGCAGTAGTACCAAATTCACCTCCTGTGGGAGGGGGGGAGCAGCCAAGGCTGGAAGGGGGCATCCAGAAATCTCCAGCAAAGCAAGGTGAGACCAGGGTGAGCACCAACCATAGTCTATCAGAGAAGCCTCACTGTCCCTTGGGCCACACAGAGGATGCCCAGATGGCAGTGTGGACTGCCCAGAACTCTGGCATTAGAGGGCAAGTGTCTGCCCTAACTCTCAACTTCTAGGGCACTAGGAGCCCAGCCCAGCCCAGCCCAGCCCAGCCAGGCTTCCCTCCTCCTTGAGGCTGCTACTATTGTGGTCTCTCTCCTTGGCTTATGGTACAGGAGGCAAAGTATGTGGGACAGAGAGAGGCCATTCCTTCTCCATGTGAGGACACCCGCTATGTAACCAAAAAATCTTCAGTGATTGGATGGGAGACCACCAGGAGAGGCCAGGAGGAGGGGACAAGGGGATGGCAAAATAGCAGCAGGGCTACTGGTGACCAAGTGCTAAGGCAGGACTTCCCTCAGATTTTCTCTCTTCATTCCAATCACCTGCCTTTCTGCCTGCATTTGTGGGATGAAACTCATGATTAGAATGTACTGATGGAAGGATACAAACTATTCAAAAGAGACATAACAAAAGAGTAGAAATTGCATTATATATAAAAGATAACTACACTTGTACAGAACTACACAAAGCCAAGGATGAAAACTTCCTAGAATCCATGTGGGTCAATATAAAAAGGAAAAAAGTGATATTGCTACAGGCATATAATGCAGGCAGCCCAACCAAACAGAAGAAATAGATGGACTCTGTGCTAATTGATTAACAAATTTATTTAGGAAACATATCATCGTACTTATGGGAAACTTTAATTACCCTGATAACAACTGGGAGTCAAACTTTGCAGCAAATGGGAGATCGACGAAATTCCTAACCTAAACAGTAAAAATACGGGATAGACAGCATTACCATCAGGTGTTTTCTTAACTTGAAATTAAGGAGAAACTTCCTAACAGTGAGGGCAATTAGCCAGTGGAACAGCTTGCCTTTAGAAGTTATAGATGCTTCATCACTGGAAGTTTTTAAGAAAAGGCTGGATAGCCACCTATCTGAAATGTTATGGAGTCTCTGCTTGAGCAAGGAATTGGACTAGAAGACCTTCAAAGTCCCTTCCAGCTCTATTCTTGATTGATTGATTGATTGATTGATTGGGCAGATATGATACAGTTGCCATTATCAAAACTTGATGGGATGAAACTCATGATTGGAATGTATTGATAGAAAGATACAAATAATTCAAAAATAAAAACTCCAGACATACAAAAGAGGAGATGGAGTTGCATTTTATGTTAGAGATAACTTCCTTTCTACAGAAATGCACACAACAAATACACAGAAGAAATGCACATAACTTCTAAAATGTATGTGGGTCAACATAAAAAGAAAAAAGAATGACTATCAACTTGCAAAGCAATCCTGGCCTGCTCTCGAGTTGCCATAAGCAAGGGGGATGAGAAAGCAAACTTGAAGCTGCAGCAAGGCAGGACCTCACTCAAAACAAAAGCAAATTCCAGCCATATCTCTGTCAAGGCTGTCTCCGGGGTTATACACAGTGACCGGAGTGGAATGATCTTTACAACCCGCAAAATTATTTCATTGGAGAATGTGACTGATGACACATCTTGCCGGGGGAGGGGAGTAACAGGGTCAGGACCATAAATTATGTGGGGTCACAGTTGGTTTCACTTGGCATGTGCTGACATGAAGCACCTAATAAATAACTGGATTTCTTTTGAAGCTTGGCACGAGGCCCATGATTTAATTAGGGCAATGGTTGGAACCCTGACAGCAAGCTAAGTCTCAAAACTAATCAAATAACCGAGACTCCTGAGACTCAGGCTCTCCAATCACTTCCCAATCCCTGAGGTGCATGGAGAGAAACTCAGGCTATCATAGCAGAGGGCAGATTATCTGAAGAGAGACTGCTCTAGGTGACCCAGAAAGAAGCAGAACCTGCCTCCAATTAGAGACTTCCAGGACCCAGCAGCCCAATCACAACCAGAGTGCAACCCTCCCTGATCATCAAAACTGAGAAGCCCGTCTCATCAACCAAAGCAAAAGGATATGAGTACAAAAATAATCCCTAAAGCAGCTGAAGTCAACTTTTCCCACCCTAGCACTCAAGGAGGGGGGAAGGCCCCTGAATGAGCTAGGATGAGTGGAGTGGATGTGGGAGTGGGCACAGGCTAGGCACCCAAAGACCCTGATGCAACCCTTGGGGATATCCATAAAGCAACTGAGGGAGGAAATTGACAAGGCCACCCTTCATGATGAGGGATTGACATGCCTCCCAAAAGAAAAGTGGGTTGCAGTTGAGTCTTTTGAAGTGAGGAGACGCAGGCAGGAATGCAGTCCCCCTTCTCCACCCACCACAAGGAAAAGGAACCTGAGGCTGCAGCCAGTACACCTCCCCACACAACAGGCAAGCCTCCCAGAGAAAACAGCCCCTCCCATCTCTACAAACTAGAGCTCAGGAAGACTGCCAGCTACATCAAGTGCAGGCTTACAGGGGCCAACATGAGATGCAGCATTGAATGAGCCACCCTGATTCAGGGGGAAATTCGATGGGGACTCAGATCAGCTCAGCTCTATTCCTTGACTTTGCTGAGATCCACCTAGAGTGCTATGGATTTCTCTACCCATTCCACAGAGCCATAGTGAATACCGAAGGGCTAGAGGGAGAGGCAATAGAATGGCTAGCAGCCCTCCAAAAGAGGAGAATTATCCAAATACAAGATGTAGAATGACTTCCTATGATATAGGTAGAAGTCAGATTTGAAGAGGCAGAGGAGAATCCGTATGTGGAAGATGAGCTCCTAAACCTAAAGCAGAGAGGGTGACCCATTAAGAAACACATCTGTGAGTTCAGGAGAGTCATGGGGAAGCTAGCTCTTTTGCCAGAGTGGCTGTTAGTTCATTTTTTCAGAACAAGCCTGAGTAAACATATTGCCCAGGTAACCACCTATCAGAACATCTCGAACCAACTCTCTGAGTGATTCCGAGTAGCCATAAAAGTCAATGGAGATTGCATGCCAACAACATGAGAAAGCAACCAGACACACAAAAAAAAGGACAACCAGACTGGAGACCACCCAGCCGATGGGAAGCCATAGTACCACAGCTGACCCCAAAACCAATCTCCACAAAGCCAGCTGAAATGCTACAGATGCAGAGGGATAACCCATATGGCATCAGAATGTGTGACCCCAGTCCTGAAACCAAAGCCAGAGCATGACTGGAATGAGGCTCCAGGTGTGCCACCAACACATCCTGAAAAGCCCTCCAGGCTACAGAGGTCCCTCCCCATCCAGCTGAAGGGGGGTGGACTCCAGCCAATGACAACCAGTTGCTGGATTCCTATGACAGCGAGGATGAAGGTGAAAACAACACAATGGTAAGCGACCGATCCACCCTTTTGTCTTCCCGATAAACCTCACAGCCCCAAAAATAGGACCCCAGGAGACTCTGCAAGCCCTACTAGACTCAGGCTGCACTAGATGCTTGATCAACCTAACCATGGTGCTGAAACTGGGGATTAGAGCAAAAAGACTGGCCCATCTGACCAGGTTCGAGCAGGTTGATGGGTCCCTATTGGGAGGAATCTCTGCCACCCACCTGACTGAATCAGTGAAGCTAGTGCTAGTGAATCACTGGGAAGCAATTCGATTCATAATATCCCCCAAAATGACAGACACAGTCATACTGGGGCTTTCCTGGCTAGACAAGTGGGATCCTCTAGTGGCAAAGGGACAACTGAAAATTGAGGATAGAAAGAGGACCCACAACCACCCCCACCCCCACACACACACTAGCAAATAGAAGCACTGCCCAGGCAGGAAACCTTCTCAAAGGGTCCACCAGAACAATTGGCAGCCACCTCTGACAAAACCCCAGAACAGATCCCAAGAGAATATCAGGACCTCATAGAAGTATTCAGTGGGGCTGAGTGCGATGTCCTATCCCCACCCCATCCCACCACAAGACAGACTGCGCCATCAAAATAATCTCTGGGGCAAAATTACCTAAACCCAAATTGTATATCATAACACCTCAGAAAATGCAAGAAATGCATAAATACATAGACAAAAACTTAGCAAGAGGATTCATGAAGCCAGCCAAGCCATGGATCGCAGCCCCAGTCTTGTTCAAAGAAAAAAAAAGATGGAACTATGAGATTATGGGTTGACTTTAGAGGTATAAACTGCATGTGTGTACACAACCTATACCCCTTCCCTCTCATGAAGGACATGCTATCTCACCTAGCCAGGAGAAAAGTCTTTACCAAATTAGACCTCAGAGAAGCATACTACCGAGACCATAACAGGGAGGGAGATGAATGGAAAACAGTATTCAACTGCCTCCTAGGGAGCTTCCAATTTAAAGTGATGCCTTTTGGACTGCAGGGCTCCCCGGTGGTGTTCATGCAATTAATAAATGAGATGTTGCATGAGCACCTCTATAAGGGGGGTCCTTGTCTACCTGAATGACATCCTCATCTACACTGAGACCATGAATGACCACATACCCTAATCCAACAGGTACTGGAAAAACTTCTGGTGGCCAACCTGCATGTCAAGCTGTCAAATTGTGAATTTCACTGCACATGGCTAGCCTACCTGGGGTACTGAGTGTCAAATGAAGGCATAGAGATGGACACAGCTAAAGTACAACTATCTTAGGCTGGCAGCCCTCTCACACCTGCATGTATTTGTCTGTGAAATTGCAAGAGTGCAGGTTTCAGTTTATATTTTATTTTACATTATACAGGTTTATATTTATATGTACATGCATACACATACACATACACACACTGTACATAGAAACTGTGTTTCTATGAACATAGAAAGTTGTTAACAATTTGTGCTAAACCAGACTAGGTATCTTGGTTTAACCTTTGAAATGCTAGTGTTGACCCACCTGAAAGCCATCACAAATCTGCTCCTATACCTCTTGCAATTTGCCTACCATGCAAATAGATCGGCAGATGATACTGTCAATATGGCACTACATTACATCTTACAACATCTTGAATGCCCAAAGAACTATCTAAGGGACCAAGAGTTTATATTTAAGATGTTGCAGCTTGCTGCCTCGAGCAATGAGGTGTCATTCAAAAATACCTTGTGGTTTTTTTTTGCAAAGTTTTCCTGATTTATTATATGTTGCTTGCAAATTGAAAACTGTCATATATCTCTTGTCCTTCAGTAATTTATATTAAAGAATACTATAAAACTACATCTCAATGGCTGATTTCCAAGACTATCAGATATATATTTAGTAAACCGTGCAAAGTAAGTAAAAGATTAAATCCTTTGTCTACAGGGTCAATTCTAAGCTCATATAACAATATGGTAGCAAACTTATTCAGGAAATACCAAATAATTGGGGTTTTTTTTAACAATAAAACTGTTATAAAAAGAACCTTGGAGTTTTAAAACATATCCAATGAGAACAACCATTTAACTATGAAACATTTGAAGGGCAATCTCTGACATGGATGGAATTCTATTCCTTTTAGACATATTTTTTTTTATTTTGGCCTCAAGATATCTTAGAACTTGACTCAGCAGGATAATTGATTTTTTAATCTCTTAATTACAGAAAAAAATTAAAAGAGTAATTCCTACTTTGAACATTGATTATCTAAACCAGAGGGCAATGTAAGAAGCAATATAAAAATTGCCTTACTTCATAAGATTGTGAGGCCAATTAGCAAGATATTTAGAAAGAATAAATATGTGTCATCAATGAAAGTGGGTTAAGGACATTAGGACACAGGGATGAAGATTCCTTTGCATGCTTCCACTCACAGTTTTAAGCAAATAGATTTTGATGCAAAGAGAGTTTGAAAATACAGGTTATGTTTTCTTGCATAAGAGAGAAAATCTACAGTATTAAATTGTGCATGTATAAAATCACTGACATTTTTATGTTCTAATTTTATCTTGGGTTTGAGCAGCCAATGTTTAGACAGGCCTTTAAGGCCCGGTCCCACTGGACGACGGACGCAAAACATATGCATAAAGGACACAGCAGATGAGCAAAATTTCAGGGGTAGCTCCATCCATTGTCATCCACTCCAAAAAGTGGTGAAAATTTTCATAAACAGAACGGAAAAGAACGGACGTGGGTGGTATATAGCGGGGATGTTAAATGGATGTTCATAGGAAGCCTAGCGGATGAAAGCAGATGGAAGCGGATGACACCCCCGAAGGGGTTCCGGGGGATAATTGCAAAGCAGACGCATAGCGGATGAAGTGGATGCATCACGTACACCTAAAGGAAAGAAAGGGGATGCCGTGCAGATGTATATCAGATGTAAACTGTTCATTGCGCATCCTTTCTATTTCCGTGCTACTAACAATGTATAGATGTTCCATGTACCTTTTCTTTCTTCCCTCTTTCCGTTTTCAGTTGTAGTGGATGTGAGTTGCGAGGATGCTCAGAGGATGCAGAGAGGATACAGCGGACATTTAACGGATGATAAACAGACATAGAACATTTGTTGCTCGTATGTCGTGGATTTACATCATACATGGTGGAAAGTTCATCCGTTCACAAAGTTTTGTGCAGCTCAAAACTTCTTGCGCAGATGAAATCGCAGTGGATGGATGCTCTATGGATAGAGCCTATGAAACACGTAAGCAATGAGTACACAACGGATGCATAGTGTTTTCCAATGGATGGCAAGCATTTTTTAATGTTTTACATCCTCTTTGCATCCGTAAGTGCAGTGGGACCGGGCCTTTAAAGAATTAAGCTCTCTTGCTTATGCAACATCTAGACATAAAGAGCAGGGAAAAAGGAAGTGTTCTATATAGAAACCCAATCCAATTTTTGGATTAAAATACAAGATGCTTCTTTTATAAAAGTATGTTCAATTTCAGTAAGAAATAAAAGCATAGTTCATTGTCATACATATCCTCCCAAGCAGAAAAATTTCTGCAGTGTATCTCTCTTTTCGCTGCAGGTAGCAAGTTCAGGCATAGATTATTCTTTACCAGGTCAAATGTGACAGTAATTTGTTGTTGTTTTTCTCCTTAGGGAAGGCCAGAGTGGAGAGAGAGACTTATATCAAACTGCATATTCTTCAGACCTGAGTTAAGAATTTTTTTCAGGAAAAAAACAAGAAATCTGTGTGGCATATTATTAAAGAAGGACAAGATATTTCTGCATGCTATGCACTTTCAGGAGAAGCAACATCATGCAGGATACAGAAAGGATATATAATAACAAAAATAAATTATATTTATGAGATGGGGAAAAAAAGAGAAACCTCTCTAAAACTAGTTTCCACTCACAATCAGTATTTTTCTGTCCTGGCAGATTATTCATGCTTCCACCATGTTCATTTGGGTTTATTTTTTAATTGCTCACCTCACTTTGGGGAGTTAATCCATCTACTTTCTCAGCTTTCCCCTTCCTCTTAGAAGTCATTTTTAAACTTTTTAAAACTGAATTTCTCTAATTTGCATTTCCAAACATCCCTAAAACTTTACGTAATTCAAAAGTCCATACTTTTCTGAATTTTGTAATACCATTCTCATATTCAAAAATGTTTGACTAGGAAACTTATGTAATTATTAATGATTCACAGTTTAAGGATACAAGATGCCGTGTATTAGAAGAAAATTACAGTCACCTCATGAAAAGTTATTTAAAAGCCTGTTATAATTTATATTTTAAGAAAAAAATGTAAAAGAGGTACATATATATTCACATTGTTTTGTTTTTTAACTCTACCACTCACCAAGCCCAGATGAGAAGGTAACAGATACAGATAACAGATAATCAGAGTTGGAAGGGACCTTGTAGGTCATCTAGTCCAACCCCCTGCCCAAGTGGGAGACCCTACACCATTTCTGACAAATGGCAGTCCAATCTCTTCTTGAAAATCTCAAGTGATGGTGCTCCCAAAACATCTGAGGGCAAGG
This sequence comes from Laticauda laticaudata, assembly GCA_004320025.1. NCBI lineage: Eukaryota > Metazoa > Chordata > Lepidosauria > Squamata > Elapidae > Laticauda > Laticauda laticaudata. The sequence continues at coordinate 15,231 of BHFT01029204.1, read as the reverse complement.
TGTTCCACTGGTTGATTGTTCTGTCAGAAAGTTTCTCCATATTTCCAGGTTAAATCTCTCGTTGTTCAGTTTCCACACATTATTTCTTGTCTGGCCTTTGGGTGCTTTATATATGATAAAGGTCACAGAAGAATGGACGGGAAGGTACTCACATATCTGGGGTTACTGGAGTTGTGCCTATGCTGTTACTCCAAAGTCTTTCCTTCCCTCCTTTGGTTCCCTTCCCAGCAGGCAGATTAAGAGACTGATGCTGAGTGAGAGGGGGAGTGAAACATTCTGAGATTGTCTAGAAAACTATCACAAAACATTGAAAATGAACATCACAGGACTACAGCAGCAGCAACAATCAGTAGCATTTGAAGCATCCACAATTTCTCAAATTTTAGTCCCTCAGGAATCAATAGTGAAATGATGTATAATGGCCTCAGAAAAAGTTACTTATAGTTCTGACTGTAATGTGATTGCAATTCAGGCACTTAGCAACTGGCTGACATTTGCAATGGTTGCAGTCATGTGATTATGATTTGCAACCTTCCCAACTGGCTTCGAACAAGCAATGTCAGTTTGGGAAGTCAACAAGTAATGATTATAATTTAATGAGTGAGGTGCTGCTTATAACCAAAATTTCTGTCCCCACTGCAGTTATAAGTTTAGGATTACCTGTACTTCTTTTAAAACATAAAAAAATCTGTTACAAGATCAAGTCTAATACTCTATTCAAGAATGAGCACCCAGTGATTCCCTCAGATTTTGGAAACTATAACGTGTATGTATTGTTACCAAATTAACAGAAATGATTTATATTATAGAAAATTGCCTGTGAAGAAAGAATATAAATTTATGTATATTACAAGAAATATATAAATGATTGCAAAATTCCTCACAATTTTTGTAGCAATAAATTGATATAGAAATGCAAACAAAGATGAAATGGATAAACAATTAAAAAACCGAGTGAAATGAAGGTTTACAAATTTGCCCTGGATAGACTGTTTCTATTGCTGTGAATTTTTTTCAGAGTCCCAGTAATTTGTCCAGTTAAGGCAAGGTCACACTGGCCGATGGAAATCAAATACGTATGCAAAAAGACAGCAGACGAGCAAAATTTAGGGGTGTCCATCCGTTGTGTTATCCGTCCAAAAAGTGCCCAAATTTGATTAAACGAATGGAAAACAATGGAAAGAACGACGGGGAGTAATAGTGAGGATGGTAACGATGTTTCGTAGAAGCCTAGGGATTGGAAGCGGATGGAAGCGGATGACAAGGGTTCAGGGGGAGAATTAGTGAAGCGGGCCGCGTAGCGGAAGGGCACGCGGATCTTAAGCGATTGATGCGAGTTGCGGATGCAAGAGCCTATAGGAATGGCATGCGGATGCGTAGTGGTAAGCAAGCGGTCACTGCCATGCGGGGAGGATGAATTTGACATATCGCAGATATAAAGGATGCAGCCTGCAAGTAGTCAGCATTCCCAAGGAAGACTGTAGCCAGAGACATCTTGAAAGAAAATGGTTTCGGACAGTCAGGGAAAGAAGAGAAAGCCCTGTTGCTATCTGTCAAGCCCTGGCAAGAAGGACAGAAACACCATACCACTCCTGGTGCTGAGAATCTGAAGCTGCTGGTTTCTTTGTGTGGTGGTGGTGCTAGCATGGTGTTGCTGTTGCTGGTGTCTGCTTGGTGCTTTCTTCCTGCTGCTGGTGCTGTGGTGGTGCTTCCTGCTGGTGTGTTTGGTGGTGCGTTCTCTGTCTGCTGCTGGTGGTAGCATGTCTCTGCTTGCTGCGGCTGCTAATGATGGAACCAGCCCAAGGCTCAACAGCCCTGCTGCTGAGGCCTGAAGCCCTGCATGAGGAGGAAGAGGCCAGGCAAGGAGAAGGCGAGAGAGGACAGTATCTCATTTCCGAAGGACCATGAGGTGGAGGTGCCTGGAATGGCTGAGGAGAATGAAGTACTGTGGAGAAAGGTGCCACAGGTCTAATGAACACAAGAGGAAAGCAGGGCAGCATGGAGAGACAATGAAGAGAGCATGGTTATCATTAAGAGTACTCCTGGATGGGAAACACGATGCACGGCCTGGTATGGCAAGCTGCACCTGAAGGAAATTCTGGCCCAGGCTACTGTAAGCTCATTGCTGGGAGATGATATGTAATGGCCAAGTGCACTTTCTGGAGGGTGAGGTCTGCAGAGAGCAGCCCTGTGTTAACCCTCTCCCTCAGACAATACACAGACAAGCCATCTCCTTTCCAAGCCAGGAGACAGTACGGTTCCTCCACAGTCCTGGCCGTCACAGCTGAGACCATGGACATGTCCTCAGAGTGACTGAGAATTAGTGGCACAGACTGAGTTTTAACTGTTCTCTTACATCTTATGCTTAAAGACACTTTACTTGTTCATTTGCTTTTTATAGTTAAAAGTCATACAGTTTTACTTAAGACATTTTGGTGAATAAAGGTATCTTTTGCTTTCACACACATCGGGTTCATTTCAGTTTATTAATCAAGTGTTGGTGAAAACTTTGAAAAAAGAGTTAAGCCTTTGCATGTTGTGGAGATTAGGTAAGGATAGTTTGGAGATGGGTAGGGAATGAGCTGTGGGATAGATAAACCTCCAGTGCACAGCGTGGTGGTACTGTATGTCACCCTCCAGTGCGACACATATGGCCTTATTAATCAATACAATTTAATTCATTTGAACAACACATTTCAAATTAAACAAAGCTCTTTATTAATGCCTATCATTTGTTAGGCACTCCACATACATGGAACAATCTCATCAGTTGGTTAATAGACAGTGGGGAAGCGATCATTTTAAGCATCTTATCCTGTTTGCCATTCCATGGCTTCCCAGTGGGGAGTTTGAACAGTGTTTTCAGGAGGTTGCGTTTGCTTTTTCCCTTCACGTGAAGCTTCTGGTTTGGGGGGCTTTGTACATTCGCACAGTGTTTTCAGGTTTTTGTACTTGCCTCATTTCACCAGGCCTCATTGTCACATTCGATTGTTGACGGTCAAAGCTGTTCTGCAAACGGGTAGCGGTGGCATGAGAATGTGCAATATCAGAGCTTCTGATGCTCTCACAGTCAGGTGATGCTGCCATAGTGGTGGAGAAGTACCCGGACTGTGGGCAAGGATGCAAATGCGTTCTCCACAAGCGTCTTGCCGCTGGACATTGTAATTAAGATCTTTTCTTATGGATGAGAGTATCTGGATACTGTAGGATTTATGAGGCTAAGTTCTGAGGGAGAGGGTGTATCCCCACGATGAAGTCGGGCACATCTTGGTATCATTGGGTAGGGGTCTGGATCTTGGAAAACCATGATGAGATTTATGCATTCAGCCCATCCTTGGGTATGGCATTGTATAGCTGGCTATTTGAAGCTGACCAACTCTATGGTCCGATGGTGGGTTTGGGAAAAGTTTCAAACCTCTGAAGCAATTGTTCTAACATAAGTTTCCTTCCAGTCTTCTTCAGGTGGTGGGACCTGGAGGAGCTTCTCCTAAGTATTTTCGTGGATGCTGACACTGTCTCTGATGTTTGCTGATGGTGTTTAGTGGCACCCTCTTTTCAGGCATATGATGTTTTTTGTGACATGGTTCCAAGAGGCAGGTGGCACAGAGTCTATCCCCTTCAGTCCAAGGGTCCAGGAAGGGATGGAAGTTGTGCTTGGTTGGTCCAACACTTGGGTCTTCAGAGCTTTCCACAATTTCGGAGTCAAGAGACATGGCTGGTGGCTCGTCATGGAAGTGCTTGGAATGCACAAGCATCTTTCATTCTTCAGCTTCCATAGCTATGTCAATAGAGTCCAAACTAACTTCTTCTCATCATTTTGGACCACACAGCTCTTGGAGGCGGGGTGCTCCTTCTCCCTTGTGTAGAAAAGGGAAACAGTGACTGAAGAGGGCTTGGTATGGAATGATGGAGCTAGAGCCATAGGAGGAGTGTGTGATGACACTGGTGGAGATCATTGGATATTGTGGAGAGAGCAAGAGCAAGCTGAAGAGTGTCACACACGGCTGCTGACTGAAGTGAGATCCAGGTTGATTTCTCCCCTTTTTTATAGGGAAATGTCGTTTTTCTGCTAGGTGTCCTTTTTTGCATCTCTAGGCATCCGGCAGACATCCTAAATTCTAGAGATACGTCCCTATATGAACGTTTTTTTTCATTTTAATGCTTGTAATGCGAGCTGCTCGTTTTCATCCTTTCTACTGATCCATGCTAACTAAACGCTGCGTGTCTGTTCCATGTCCACATCCGCTTTAATCCTTTTCTATTTCCGACCCGTGCTCGAATGTGTTGTGGAAGTTCCATGTACTTTTCTCCCTCTTTCCGCTTTCAGCTGCAGCGGATATGAGTTGAGGGGATGTCCAGAGGATGCCGAGAGGATACAACGGACATTTAAATGACAACGGACGTAGAAGGTTTGTTGCCCGTATGTGTTGCAGATGTAGATCGTATGTGGCGGAAAGTTCATCCGCCCAAAAAGTTTTGTGCAGCTCAAAACCTTTTGAGCGGATGAAATAGCAGTAGACGGATGTTTGATGGATAGAGCTTATGAAACACGTATGCAGTGAGTACACAACGGATGCATCGCATTTTCCAACGGTTGGCAAGCTTTTTTGTCCGTTTACATCCTCTTTGCATCCGTTGGTGAGTGGGACATGGGCTTTAGCAATTGCCACCACCTTCTTTCTTTGGACTATATGCACAAACTAAATATAATTTAACATGATAATCTATTCCAGTCTCTCATTTTTCTCATGGCTTTCTGTATTCATAAAGACCCAAGAACCTTTGTGGCATTTATCTTGCAGTAGGAATTCTAATTAGTTTTCCTTATGCTATTCAGCAGCCAGACATCTCATGAAAATTCCTACCTACAAAAGTTTACGCAGTTATCTACCATTCCTCCTCATATATCAAGAAAAAATCTTCGTATGAACTAAAAATGCAGACTTGTAATTTCTAAAAACCAGGCCAAACAGTGCTGGAGGAAATGTAACAACTGATTATGGGATCTTGGAATATGTGGAACATTTGAGAGTAGAAGCATTCAGATGCAATGTTTTTTTGACCAGGACTGCCTCTGCAAAATTCGAATTCATTTGCACAGCAGGTTGTGGAGGCATATAAAAGAAAGATTTTGACTCTGTTGCACAGCTTTGACTTGTGCTGCATTCAATTAGATTCTAAGGCTTTTTCTAGCTGTTTTATCCAAAAGACAGTGACAGTGGCTCAATACATGTGCAGAATCAGACAACCTACTCTCATTTCAAAATCTGGATAATGTTAGTCACAAACAGAGGTGTTTATCACTGCACCAGAAAATATTTCAGGGATGCTGTTACAAAATAGATGCCTTATTTCCCAAGCAAAAGGAGTCTGGCACTACTTTTTCAGGTGAACACATTTTATTAAAAAGGCATCAGATTTTGCAACAATGATCTTATAAACAACGATCTCTCATCTCTTGATTGGAAAGTTCTATTCACTGGATGCAATACTGTCGAAGACCATTACAACATATTTTTAGTTGAAGTCAAAAGAGTCATCAAATGATATGTACCAATAACAACTCCCAAAACCAAAAAAACAAATTACCCATAACAATAAGGAAGCTTCAATTCAAAAAGAAATTCCTTTGGTGGAAAAACAAATCTGGTCATGTTGCCAACTTTAAAAGCCGATATAAAAATGTATAGATAAAGACTGAATGCACCAATTATCACATTAAGCAAAATGAAAACCTTCTATGCACCAATTCCACCCACACTTTCTACAATTTTGTAAACAGCAAACTTAAAGACTCAAGGTCCATCCCACCCCTGAAAGGACCTAACGTTAAAGACTACAACCATGACACCATTAAAGCCAACCTCTTTCACACATTCTTTGGCTCAGTCTTTGTAAACAGCAATGGATCATGCCCAATATTTCCTAGTCAAACCACAGACAACTACAATTATCTAATATATATTGATTTTACAGAAGATAATGTTGAAAAAGCACTATGCAATGTAAAACCATCTCTATCTATAGGACCGGACTGAATATGTGCCTATTTTTTTAAAAAGAAGCCTAGTTGAAAAACTATCCACTGCCATAGGAGAACTAATAAGCATAATCTTTGAAAAATCTTTCAGGATCAACTCCTTGCCAAACCTATGGTCATTAGCCACAGTCATCCCCATCTTCAAAAAGGGAGACCCCAGCCTAGTTAAAAATTACAGACCAATCTCCTTATGCTGCATCACCTGAGCACCTTGTCATGGAATCAATTATTAACCAATCCATTATCCCTCATTTAGAGATAAACAACCTATTCTCTAACAAACAATTTGATTTCAGATAAAAATTAAAAAAATATTATCCTGTAATCTGCAACTCCTACACTGCAAAAAACATATGGACACACAACTGATCAGCAATACCACTATTTACAATTGACACAATTGACAGCAAAGCAATGACACTATTTACATAGACTTCTGTAAAGCCTTTGATTCAGTGGTACATTACCAAACTACTCCTAAAACTAAAATCATGTGCATCTCTGGACACATGCATTATGGATAGATGCATTCCTGTCAAACAGGCAACAAATGGTCAGAATAGGAAATACCCTATCAAACCTGTACCTGTCAACAGTGTGGTGTTCCCAAGGCAATGTTCTAGGACCAACTCTTTTATACTTTACATAAAGTGACCTCTATAATTATTACTAAGAGCAATTGTTTCTTCACTGATGATGTAAAGCTATTCAACACCACTGACAATACTGCTACCCTTCAAAATGACCTCGACTATGTGTCAGAATGGTCAAAACAAATGGCAACTTCAAATTTCAATGAACAATACTCTGTCTTACATATTGGCAAAAAAAAAAAATCAGAAAATAAAATACAAGCTGAAAAAATCAAGATCTTGTGATGACCCCGACTCTGTCAAGGACCTTGGAGTACTCATCTCTAATGATCTAAGTGCTAGAAGCTCACTGTAACTACAATAGCCAAAAAAGCATTAAGAGTTTGTTAACCTAATCTGCATAGCTTTTTCTCAAGTAATATCATCTACTCTTAACTGGAGCATACAAAACATTTACTAGACCAATACTCGAATACAGCTCATCAGTCTGGAATCTGCATTACATAACGTATATTAATACAGTCAAGAAAGTCCAGAAATATTTCACGAGGAGAGTTCTCCATGCCCTACCTCGTAGCAGAATACATTATGCCACCAGACTTGAAATTTTAGACCTAGAACAACCTAGAATTACATTGCCTCGGTCCAATCTAAGTATAGTACATAAAATTATCTATTGCAAATGTCCTACCTGTCAATGAATACTTCAGCTTCAACCACAATACAAAAGCATGCAATAGATAAAAAACTCAAGCGTAAATTGAGTTTGTATCTAATTGTATCTAGAACTAAACTATTGATTGCAGGAATACAACTTTAGCAACAGAATGGTCATTGCCTGAATACTCTACCGACTCGGTGGTTCTCTTCCCCAAACCCAAAAACTTTAACCTTAGACTGTCTACTATTGACCTCACCCCTTTTCCTAAGAGGTCTGTAGGGGGCGTGCATAAGTGCAATACCATCTCTGTCCTATTGTTTCTTTTTTATTCATATCCATTTCATGTATTCATAGCCATGCTTATACTTATACCTGTTATCTAATTGCTTGACAAATAAAATAAATAAATAAAATAAATACTTCACTTCATAACATGTATGGAGTGGCTAAATTGTTTTAGGTTCAGGTTTTCAGTTAGGATGAGGCAGGCAATTGGACAAAAGGAAATCATTTAACAAGGCCAAAGAGTGCACAAAAATTAATAGTATAAGTCTGCAATATGTCAAGGTACCAAAGAGCAGGTCCACACATGAAGTTTCAATTAAACTATAAGATTAGAATTTACAACATAAAGTATAATTGCATGAATTATGCTATAGCAAGTGATAAAATGCAGCTTGTTTTGACCAAAAATGATAGATATAAGAAAGCTTCTATAACTAAAAGAAAAAAGATTATTGCATACAGAAAAATAGTATGTCAGAAACTTTGTTGAACTTCTATATATCATAGGTACATGGAGATTTGTTGACTTTTTAGACAAGAGGATCATCTTTACACAATCCCACCAAATATAGTTTTATTTAATCAGAATTAGATTAACCATCACACAAAAATAATTGGCTTTTTCAATTATTAAACAAGCTAGATATCTTCATTAAAGTGATGGTGGATGTGGTTCCATAGGGAAAGATTTAAAATATTGACACACAGGTTTTTAAGGCTGCATTTTATTTCAAGTATTGCTAAAGTTGTCAAATTCATTTTGAAATGTCATCTATATCACTAATCAGTCCATTTTTCAGTTCCTACCCATCCTCATCTAAGGACAAAAAAAAGCAAGACTCTCATTAAATGAACACATCACTTGAATTTTCTACTGAGGATCATTTTGTGCCAGAAAATTTGGAGTTTACTGTTTTCTATTCCTCTCTATTTAATTGAAGAGGAAAAAAAATCTGATCCTGTGTTACCTAATACTAAATGGCCTTCCTATTTATTCCTGAAAATGGCTCTTTTCCAAAACTTGCAATCAGCTGATTAGAGTCTAGGTCAAGTTTTATTCATTTGGGAAAGAAATCCTTAAAACACAATCTTGTTTATTGATTATTTTATTTTAGGAATTTGTGTTACACACTTGAATCAGAAAGGATTCCAGAGTACCTTAGATCAATAAACAGAAGTGAGTTCTGCCTTCAGGTTAGCAGAGTAAAAAGACACAAACAAAAGGAGTTGAATGGGAAGGAAAAAACAGTATTCATATTTAATGTAATGGATCATATTATAATCAGATATAAATCAGACATTATGACTATGCTGGAAATATTTTCTCTCATATCTATCCTGATTTGAAATACTTCAGACAAACATATTCCTTGTTGACAATGGTAGGACTCAAACAACTTAACAACCGGTTCTCTGCCCTAAAGACTGGCTGGGTAGACATGGTACAGTGATGTGCCTGAGTGGGCATGGCCAACTCAACGACACTTACATCGAGGGGCACTTCTCCTTGCCTGGTCTCTCATGACTGTGGGAATGCTGTAGCAGTCATAAGTGTGAAAAATGGCTATAAACCACTTTTTCAGTGCCATTGTAACTTTCAATGGTCACTAAATGAACTGTTGTAAGTCAAGGATTACCTGTATAAAAATACAAAAAGTTTCTTTGCTTGCAAAAAGCTGCCCTAAATACCAATTTTTAGATTAGAAATGGGGAAATACCCACTAAAGATCAGTGGCATTCCCAGCCATCATGAACACCTAAACAATTCTGTCCAAATACTTTCCTTTTCATCAGCAATATCTGCAATCTGGAGTTAAAAATTTGGCAGCATGCCAGAGGACCTTGAGGAATTAAAATAATTAAAATGCAGTGATAACTATCAGAAGTCAACTCTTGCTCATAAAGTGAAACCCTTTAGCACAAATGTCATTTAAGCTCTCCAGAAAGTGGGTGGACACCCTTGGCTACAAAATGCCAAACTAAAGAGAGAAATTAATGAAGTATATAGGGAACCCAGGTTCAAGTTTCTGCCTCCCCAAGCTGTCAGGATCACAATAAAATTAGTACATGCTACAGATATCTAAATAAACTTCAAACCTGGTGCCATGTTATTAAGCCTTATTATCATGAGAGTAAATAAAATGAATCAGAGGGAGGATCCACACCTCCACCTCCAATTTTTTTATATCTTATAAGTAATTATATGCCTTGGCCACTTTGAAGCAATGCAAGAGACTCCTGCCCCAAAGGTGCATTTTCAAGAGCCAACTGGACTTTCTGGAAACCAAGCAAGTCCAGTTGTCTCTTGAAAAAAGCACCTTTGGGACAACCATGACCTGGATAATTGAAGAATCCACTAAGAGTGCTTAGTGAACTGACAAAGCACCCTTTCCCAACCAGAGGAAGCAATTATTAGATCCATTTGCATCACTTAAAGATACTGGCTGGTCTCACTAACTTCACAAGATATCCAAAGGAAATCATCCAGATTTAAGGAAAGATCACACATAACCCAGGAAGGTAGTAAAAAAAAAAAATCAGCGTGCCCAAAAGCTTGCACCCTATATTTTGGAAAGTACAACCCCTAAGGACAGAAGCTAGGAACCAGTTGAAGCATTGTAAAAAAGACTTTAAACAATCCTTTCCCCTTTAAGACCAATCAGCTTATTATTACAAATAAAAAAAAAAAGAAAAACCCTGGGAAGAAGCTCAGAGCTACATTAAGTCTAGGGCATTCTGCCAAACCTTGGCATATTAACAATGTAAAGCCCATGTACACAGCACCAACAGATGGAAAGAGGGTGTGTAAAAACAGAGAGAAACACTTGCTAGCATTGGTTACCGCAATGCATCTGTCTGTACACTGCGTCCGTTTTATCTACTCTCTATCCGTCCAGCATCCGCTAACTGAACGATTACATCCGCTCAAAAAGATTTTTGAGCTGCACAAAAACTTTTTTTGAGCGGAAATGTACTCACAATGCGTCCATTATACACTTCGCTACGCTATACAGAGAGACTCCGTTCTGACATCCCTCGTCATCCGTTCGATCCGCTATATCCGCGCTGGCATCCCATCTGGCTCTGAGCAACTCACATCTGCTGTCCTCAGCAAGAAAACGCGACACAGGTGGAAGCGAAACAATTCTGTGAACGACACGCAACGTTAGTATCATGACGTAGGAAAGATGAAAGCGGATGCAGCTCGCCAACAAAGTAATAAAACGAAAAAAACTTGTATAGGAGACGTTACTCGGTATTGTGGATGTCTGCAGGATGGATCTAGAGGATGCAAAAAGACACCGTCAGCGGGAAAACCTATATTTCTATAATAAAGGGGGAGAAATGCACCTGGATCTCACCTTCAGTCCAGCAGCCCTGCGGTGCAGAACTCTTCAGCCTTTATCTGCCGTTTGCTCTTCCACAGCATCCAAGTCATCACCACCTGGTCATCACACACCTCCTTTTGGATACCGCCATCATTGCAACAGTGTGCGAAGCCCCCTCTACAGTGCTCTTTCACCTTGTTCTAACGTGAAAGAAAAGGGGGTCCAAGAAGTGTTGGTCCAAAGATGGATCGCGAGGAAGAGCAGGTACGGACTGTACAACGCTGATGGTTAGTCGTGAGGAACGAAGACTCTGTGCATTCCAGAAAATTCCATGAGGATGCCGCTAGCCATGTTTTGCGAAGTTGTGGCAGTGGCTGATAACGCAGGTGACCAAGCAAACAACAACTTCTCGCTTGCCAAACTGGACCCTGGGGCTGCAAGTGCCTGATTCTGTGCCCACCTGGCCTCAGGCCACGTATAGAAGCATGCAGTTGCCAAGCGCCTCGGAGGTGCCCACACAACACCATTCAGCCATTGTGTCAGAGAAGTGGTGGCTACGGCCATCATCTGAAGAATACTTGGAGGAGCCTCACTCACAGTTCCCTCCACTGAAGAAGGCTGGAGAAAGTTGCAGAGCCGTGTATCAGAGTTGAAACTTCCCCCACACCGTATGGACCATAAGATGGGAAGCATGATCATGGCCTGCAAAGCTCCAGCCAAACAGGGTACCTCTTATCACACACTACAAAGGGCTTGCTTCAGCCATCATCCTCTCTTGTGCAATGCGTTCGATGCTGAACTACATAGTTCATGGTACATCGATGCTTCAGGCAACGGGTCTTCTTCAGATGCCCCAGGTATAACAACGCCATGTGTTATGGCTTGTGGACTTACCAACACACAGGAATCGGGACATGAGCCTGGTGAATGGAGGCAAGGGCGCAACCTGATAGATACTGTGGATTGTGCAAGGCCCCACAAGATAATCAACATGAAGGAAAGAAGCAGCGCAACCTCCTGATAACACTGGTGCAACTCCCCACGCTCGAAGCAGTTGGAAGTGGCAAGACAGGATGGTAGCATGCTTAATGGGATGCTCCCTCTCAGCCTGTCTCACTCACTGATGAGATTGTGCCATTGGTATTTGAGCTGGTCCCTACACATGGAACAGTGGCATTTAAATAAGAGTGTGGTTTATGTTAGAAATGGTGTGGATGAATGATTAAATTGTTATTGGATAATAAGGGCATAGGCGTGGCACCTGGAGGGTGGACTCATACAGTCCCACTATGCTTGCACTGGAGGCTATCTATCCACAGCTGATTCCCATCCCAAAACACTACCGCCTTGCCATCCCCACTTCTATCCTTCCCCATCGCCACGCAAGAAGCATCGCAAGGGTTAACATTTTCTAAAATTTTCCACAAGACTTTAGTTTAATAAAAATAAATGAACCACAGTGATGTGAAGCAAGATAAACTTTATTAATACAAACTGTAAAAGCAAAATGACCCAAGTAAAGTGTCCCAAGCACAAGATAAGGTCAACAGGTAGCAACCCAGTCTCCTGGCAACTTTTTCTCAGTCCATCTGAGCATCGCCCATAGTCTCAGGGGAAAGGGTCCAGGTGCCTGTGGAGTGGCTTGCTGCTGGAGTCGCTGGTCTGAGGCGCCATTGGGTGCCGGCCCGAGAGGCACAACAGGGGATGATGTGTGGAGAAGCTCTCGAGAGCTGGCTCAGTCCTGTGATGTGAGAGCCCCTTCCTCCATGACAACTGGGGTTCAGTCCCATGACCAATGACAGAGTGTTCTGAAGCTGGGCTTGCTGTGGGGTGGAGGAAGGAGGAGTGTAGTAGGCTTGTTTGGTCCTGCAGCTGTGAATGATTGGGTGAGCCGTGGGGGATTCTGTGGCGTGGGTGGCATTCTTCGCATGGGCGGCATCTGCTGGCATTGGTCGGCATCTGTGGGTGTTCTAAATGAACCCTGTGCCTGGACTGGAAGGGCTGCCTGTGCTGCCTGGAACTCCTGGTAAGCTGTAGCCTTGGGAAGGTGAGGGCCTGTTGGGAAAAAGCCTTGAAAGGGGCTGTGACATCACCCGGTGAAAGGAGCAGACCTGGAGCTGGGTCAGAAACAGGTCAGTGTGGTCTGGAGGGTTGTGCAGCAAGACCTGTGATCCTCTCCTTATCACCTGGTAGTGGGTGATTTGGGACATGGTCCTGAGGGTCTGTTCGATGTAGGTGAGGAAGGGCTTTTGTTGAGGATGGCTATGTCGGTGATGTTACCGCTGAAGCAGGGAGATCTACGCCTGCTTTTGATAGTGTCCCTGAATCATCCACAGGACACGGGTGGCTCGTGTCCTCCGGTCTGCCTCTCTGCCTACTTTCTGTGATGTAGAGAGCTGGGGTGGGTGTGGTTGGTCTCTGGTGCAGGTGCCCTCTCCTTGCTCCCACTGTGTCAGGGGTCTCACTGACGCTTGCCCACGGGGAGTGCAGCTGTCGGGGGGTTTCCCGTCATGGCGCGCCCACAGATACCTGTGGACACAGGAGCTGACTCTTGGCCAGAAGAGGACTGGCTCTTCTGTTGGCATGCCTGAAGAAGCAGAGGGTAGACAGAGGGCTGGCTCTCATGTTGGAATCTCACCCTCAAGACAAGCTGCACTTGGCCATACGGTAGATTCTCCCGTCGGTGAGCTTGACCGACTCACCAGAGTTCTTGAGGTGCTACGCTTTGACCGTACCAGGGTGTGCAAGCGCTCCACCACCTGGAAGGACCTCGAAAGTGTAGCCCATGCTCATCCGCCTTGTCTCTCCAACGCAGCTGCTTCCTCCTTGGTTCTCGATAGAGCTGTGTTCCCTTCCGCCATCAGGTACTCGCTTATCTTCAGCATTCAAGCCACTTCATCCTCGTCGTTTTCTTCGATGGAGTATTGCCTCCTCTCCACTCTCGCGTATGGCCTCTTCTCCCTCTTGCAGGGCCTTTGGCCCTCATCAGAGGGGCCTTCCGAGGGTTCTAGGCCTGCTCCACCACACCACCACCACCACCACCAGCAAACAACAACAGTAGCAGCAAAAGCAGGACCAGCGAGCACCAGCAGCACAGGAGCACCAGCAAACCAGAAACACCAGCAGCACCAGCAGGACAGGATCAAGCCAGCAAAGCAGAGTAAGCACCAGCAAGCACCAGCAGGACCAGGAGCACACCAGCACCAGGAGCAGCACCAGCAGAGTAAGCACCAGGCACCCAGCACCAGCACCAGCACCGCACAGGAGCAGTGCCAGCAGAGTAACACCAGCAGAAGCACCAAGCACTAGGAGCAGCGCCCAGCAGAGTAAGCACCAGCAGAAGACACCAGGCACCAGAAGCAGCACCACAGAAGCCCAGCACCAGCAGAGTCAGCCCGAGCAAGCAGAAGACCAGCAGAAGCAGAGTTCAGGGCAGGGGGTGGGGATGGTGGCCTGTACTCTTGCCAGGGCGGCAGCAGATGGCACAGGCTTCCCTTCCTTCCCCATGGTCGTTGTGGTGGCTAGAGATGTGTCTGGCAGCAGGTCTTTCCTCTGAATGGTGACCTGCTTGCGAGCTGCATCATGTTATACCACGGGGCTGATGGCAGCATCCGCCCCGCATGCGCAATGAAAAACTGTCAATCCGCTTCCATCCGCTAGGCTTCCATGAGCATCCGCTTTGCCATCCTGCTACATCCTCCCCCCATCCGTTCTTTCCATTGGTTGTTCCGCTCTGTTTATGCAAATTTGGGCCACTTTTGAAGCGGAATAACAACAAATGGAAAATTCTCGTCTGCTGTGTTTTTCCTTTTTACATTCCTTTTACCATACAGGCCCTTAACAAGGCTTGCTGCAGACCTAGTTGTTCTGAAAACACTTAAAGGCTAGGCCAAATTGGCCCGATGAGCAAGACATATGCAAAAAGGACACACGACCATAGTAAATCTTTCGGGGTTGCTCCATCGTTGTCATCCGCTCAAAAAACAGTGGCAAAAAATTTGCATCGAACAGAACGGAAAAGAAAGGGAAAAGAACGGATTGGGGGTTAGTATTAGCAGGAGTTAAAGGTGATGTTCATAGGAAGCTAGCGATGCATAATTGGATGCGAAACCATCACTGCTCCTCCTTTCTATTTCCGTCTAGCTAAACGCTGTTTGTAAGACGTTCCGCTGTACCTTTTGTCTCCTCCCTCTTTCCGTTTTCATCTGCAGCGGAGTGAGTTGCGAGGATGGCCCTAGAGGATGCAGAGAGGACCTACAGCGGAAATAATGGATGATAAACAGACTGCAGAACCATTCTGTTGCTCATACATCTCCTTCTTTT